>WOXC01003346.1:0-111284 GCA_011680675.1 Gymnobelideus leadbeateri
CCCCATTTTTCCCTCCCCACCACCCCAGAATAGCAGTCCCACTAGATACCCCCTCATCCAATCTGCTATCTCCCATATCTTCTCCCATACCCCCTTCGACTTTGCCATTAGGGCCAGGTGAATCTCTGAGCCCCACTGCCTGGACATCTTATGAAACATTTGATTTTAAAACTTCGATTTTCAGATCCATTCCCTTCCTCCCTTGTCACCCACTCCCTCTGAGAAGATAAGCAATTCAGTATGTGTTGTACATGTATAGCTATGCAAAACATTATCATAGTAGATATATTGTAAAAGACTGCTTATATTTCTCTCCCACCCATCTCACCTCCCACCTGGTCCATTCCCTACTTTGATCCTGTCCCTCTTTGATAGTGGGTACTTCCAACCTCCCCTCCACCCAGAATGCCCTCCCCTCCATCATCCCCCTTCTCATCCTCCTTTCCCCTATGCAGGAGAGTGAGTGAGGGTAAGATATACCATTTAGTATGTATGTGATTCTCTCCTTGAGCCAACTTAAATGAGAATATGCTTTTGCCTTTTTGCCTTCCTGTTCATCCCCTCCCCTGCAACTACTTCCCCTTGCCTCTTCTACATGAGATAGTTTACCCTACCCTGTCTCCATCTCCTCTTGCCACTTTCCTCTCTCACTTCTTGACTTCATCCCTTAAGAATCATCCCTTCCTTGGGGCAGCTAGATGGCGCAGCGAACAGAGCGCTGGGCCCGGAGCCAGAAGGACCGGAGCTTGGATCTGGCCCCAGACACCCAACACAGAAACAAAAACCCAGCTGTGTGTACCCGGGCAAGTCACCCAACCCCAAGTGCCCTCCAAAAAAAAATCATCCCTTCCCATCAAATTCAACCTGTGCCCTCTATCCATGTATACCTGTGAACATATACCATGTACCCTTCTTCAATTATTTTCATAATGAGAAAGGTTTCATCAAACACAGTTATTGTTTTTCCATGTAGGAATGTAAATAGTCCAACTTTGATAAGTTCCTTTTGATTTCTTTTCCTTGATTACCTTCTCAAGCATCTCTTGCTTCTTGTGTCTGTATGTCAAATTTTCTATTCAACTCTGGTTTTTTCATCAAGAATGCTTGAAAGTCCTCTATTCCACTGAATGACCATATTTTCCCCTGAAACAAGATCCTCAGTTTTGCTGGGTAGGTTACCCTTGGCTTCAATCCCAGCTCTTTTGCCCTCTGGAATATCATATTCCATGCTCTTCAATCCCTCAGTGTAGAAGCTGCCAGGTCCTGGGCTATTCTAATTATGTTTCCACAATATTGAAATTGTTTCTTCCTGGCTGCTTGGAGTATTTTCTCCTTGATCTGGGAGTTCTGGAGCCTGGCTATAATATTTCTGGGAGTTTTCTTTTTGGGATCTTTTTCAGGAGGTGATTGGTGGATTCTTTCAACCTCTATTTCCCCCACTGGGTCTAAGACATCAGGGCAATTTTCCTTGAGAATTTCTTTAACGATGATTTCTAGGTTCTTTCTTTGATCATGGCTTTCAGGTAGTCCAATAATTTTTAAATTATCTCTCCTGGATCTATTTTTCCAGGTCAGTGGTTTTTCCCATGAGATATTTCACATTGCCTTCTATTCTTTCATTTGTTTGGATCTGCTTAACAGCATCTTGATTTCTCATAAAGTCACTGGCTTCCATTTGCTCCAGTCTAACTCTGAAGGAATGAATCTCCTCAGTGAGATTTTGAGATTCTTTTTCCATCTGGCAAATTCGACTTTTTAAGGCATTCTTCTCCTCATTGCCTTTCTGAGCCTCTTTTGCCATTTGAGTTAGTCTATTTTTTAAGGTGTTATTTTCCTCAGTCAGGCTGTTGACTGTCATTTCATACTTTTCTTGCATCTTTTTCATTTCTCTTCCCAAGGTTTCCCCCACTTCTCTTATCTGCTTCTTAAGGTCCTCTATGGCCTGTAGCCAGCTTCTATTTTCATTTGGGGCTTTTGGTGCAGGAGTTCTGACCTCACAGTCCTCCTCCATGCTTTGAGCCTCTTTGCCTCTAAAATAGGAGTCCAATGTTGAACTTTTCTGTTTATTTTGTTTCATTTGCCTAGGCATGTTGCCATTTAATTACTTGATTTTGGGGCTTGTTGCCACAGTAGGACTCTGCCACCAGACAGGGGAATTTCCGCCCAAACGTGGGGTCTTCACAACTTCCGCCAGTTGGGTGGCCTCTGTAAAGCCTCCACCCACTCTGGCAAATTGGATACCCACCCCAAACTTCCCCCGCCAGGCCACAATCCAGATCCAGGCAGTTTAAAGCAAGAGCGATTAACCCCCAGACTGATTGCGATCTCCCTACAGTTCGCAGGCCAGGAGCTAGAGCCACTACTGAAGCTGCAAAATGGCTTCTGTGCAGCTGTTTCTTCAGCAGATTTTTGCCCCCAGGGGAGGAAGCCACATGTTCCCCAAATACTGGTCCCAAAATCCGTAGGGCACTAACCTCTCACTTTGTCCTAGGCATATCTGTGCTGATAATTCTGGATTCGCCACAATTGCTGGTGTTCTGGGGTCCCTCCAGTGGGCTGAATGCCCAGCTGCCTTGGGGCTAAAACCTCAGTCCTGGGCTCTGCTCTGCTGCTGCGCTGTGGGTTCCCAGCACACTGTGCTGCCTGCTCTCAGAGTGCTGCACTGGCCATTCCCTGCAGGGCTGCTGGGCTGTCCTCAGAAGGAGGTTAGCTTCTCTGTGCCGTTCTGTGGGTGCTGTGGCTCCAGAAGTTGTTCAGAGTCCCCTTTCACATTATTTGAAATTTGTGTGGGGCAGAGTACATTGGAAATGCTGTTCCTACTCAGCCATCTTGGCTCCGCCCCCCTGACTCTGAATCTTAAGAGCTATATGATATCACCTTTCTCCATTTCCTAAGCCATTTATTTTTTATTTTTAATTTTACCTTAGTCAAATCTCTAGGATTTTTAATCCTTACTCAGAGGATTTTTTTTTTTTTTTGAGATGGAGAAAGGAAAAGTAAGGAGGGAAGAGTTCACTCTGCTGATGAAATCATGAATATTTTGCATCTTTGCATATGCATCTATTAGGTTCAGAACATATAGTCTAATATCCTGCCCCCAGTATTGACAATACTGAATCAGAGGAAAATATAAAACTCTATAGGAGCTCAATGGCTCATTGGAAGAAAACTGAGCAAAATCTTCCCTTGACCCCATCTGTGATCACTGCATGTCCTGAAGCATTGCCATTACTGGCAGTGTTATTCCTGTTAATGAGAACTTCATCTGCTTCAAGGAAAGGGCAGAATCCCACACAAGTCTCAGCCAGGCACTTCCTGCTTCTGCTCTTTTCAGATTATTTGCTTCTCATTAATGAGTCTGAATCTGAATATAATTTTTAGAAAAATAATCATCTCTGTAATCTATTCCAGAATCTCCCAACCTCCAGGCAGTTAGGTGGCACAGAGGATAGAGTACTGGGTCTGAAGTTAGGAAGATGTGAGTTCAAATATGGTGTCAGAAATTTAGCAGTTCTGTTAACCTGGAAAAGTCACTTTACCCCTTTGACTCCATTTTCTCATTTATAAAATTAGGATAATGTAGTAGTACCTACCTCCCTTGGTTGATGTGAGGATCAAATGAGATGATATTTGTAATGCCTGGCTCACAGTATGAGCTATATAAATGATAGCTTCCTTCCTTCCTCCAACTCTGTACAAACTCCGTCCAATTTTAGGATCTATCCCCAAAAGATCATCTTCTCTTTGGCTCATATGTGTAACAAGTATTATTTAGCATTTGCCGTGTTCCAGACAGAAGCTTATATTCTCTCAGGGAAAACAAAGCATACACATATAAGAAAATATCTAAGTAGATACAAATTTCAATGGGCACTAACTAGATGAGACTGCTTTTCAGCTTAAGTGACAATCCATTCATAGCCCAATGTGGTTTAAATGTTTTAGTCATTTTAGCAATCAGGGTGTATAGGGATTGGATGCATAGTACCCTTTAAAAACCTTTTAAGGTATCCACTATAACAATGCATCTATATTGCACTTTGAAGATTGAAAAGTACTTACATATATTATCTCAGTTGAGTCTCACAACAACTCTGTGAAACAGATGAAATGGGTATCCTACGCCCATTTTATGCATGAAAAAATTGATGCTTGGGAATTTTAAGGAACTTGACAAGGACCCTACTGCTACTAAGCATCAGATAGATTTGGAAACGAGTTCTTCTACTTCTTTTTTTTTTTCCAAATGCTTTATTAACTTCTGGTTTACATCATTCATTTCCGCCAGATTTTGAGTTCCAATTTTTTTCTCCATTTTTCCCCTACCCACCACCCCAGAATAGCAGTCCCACTAGATATCCCCTCATCCAATCTGCTCTCTCCCATATCTTCTCCCATAGCCCTTCAACTTTTCCATTAGGGCAAGATGAATCTCTGTGCCCCAATGCCTGCACACCTTATCTCCCAATTACATGCAAAATAGTATTAATAATAGTATTCATATATATTTGAAACATTTAATTTTAAAACTTCAAATTCCAGATCCATTCCCTTCCTCCCTTGTCACCCACTCCCTCTGGGAAGATAAGCAATTCAGTATGTGTTGTACATGTATAGCTATGCAAAACATTACCATAGTAGATATATTGTAAAAGACTGCTTATATTTCCCTCCCACCCATCTGTAGCAGCAAGCACCCCAATATCCCCAGGGTGACTGCCAATATAGGTTCTTAGATCTGCTTTTCAAAAGGAAAGCAACTCAAAATGGGTTAACAAGCTTACTTTAATCAAACAAACACACATTACCTAGTTCAGGGGGAGAAGGTCAGCACCCCAAACTTCAGTTACAGAACTTACAGATCAAACAGACAGGCTTCCAAACTGTCCAACCATTATATCAATGCCAAATCACAGTTACCAGAGAGGGAAGCATCAACATCTGGGTTTTCAAAGCCGGGGGGCTCTCAGCAACGGCTTCCCAGAGTCTCATCTGGTCAAATCACACAACACTTCTCAAAGTGAGCCCCAAAGCAAAGCCTCTCATCAGAGTTTATATAGCCTTCTCCTAGCTCAAAGAATGTAACAACCTCCTTGACCCACTGCCCAATCACAAAGTATCAAGGTGTGGGCTTTCCTGAAAAACAAGCCTCCCACCACAGGCTCCAGGTGCACTTATGCTAGGGGCAGGGAAGATCTTTAAATCTGCATTTCCATTACACCATCCCACCCCCCACCTGGTCCATTCCCTACTTTAATCCTGTTCCTCTTCAAAAGTGGGTGCCTCCAACCTCCCCTCCCCCCAGCATACCCTCCCCTCCATCATCCCCCCTCTCATCACCCTCCCCCCTACTCTCCTTCAGGGTGAGATATCCTATTTAGTATGTATGTCATTCTCTCCCTCAGCCAAATTCAATGAGAATATCGTTTTTCCTTTTTGCCTTCCTGTTCTTCCCCTCCCCTGCAACCACTTCCCCTTGCCTCTTCTACATGAGATAGTTTACCCCCCTGCCCTGGCTCTCCCCATCTACTTGCTACATTCCTCCCTCACCTCTTAACTTCACACCTTAAGTATCATCCCTTCCCACCAAATTCGACCTGTGCCCTCTATCCATGTATACCTGTAAACATATATACACTCATTCACATATGTATTCGTATGCCCATATACCCTTCTTCAACTAATTTCATACTGAGAAAGGTTTCATCAGTCACAATTATTGTTTTTCCATGTAGGAATATAAATAGTTCAACTTTGATAAGTTCCTTTTGATTTGTTTTCCTTGTTTACCTTTTCAAGCATCTCTTGCTTCTTGCGTCTGAATGTCAAATTTTCTATTCAACTCTGATTTTTTCCTCAAGAATGCTTGAAAGTCCTCTATTCCACTGAATGACCATATTTTCCCCTGAAACAAGACACCCAGTTTTGCTGGGTAGGTTATTCTTGGCTTTAATCCCAGGTCCTTTGCCCTGTGGAATATCATATTCCATGCCCTTTGATCCCTCAGTGTAGAAGCTGCCAGGTCCTATGCTATTCTGATTGTGTTTCTACAATATTGAAATTTTTCTTCCTGGCTGCTTGTAGTATTTTCTCCATGATCTGGGGATTCTGGAACCTGGCTATACTATTCCTGGGAGTTTTCTTTTTGGGATCTTTTTCAGGAGGTGATCAGTAGATTCTTTCAACCTCTATTTCCCCCTCTGGGTCTAACACATCAGAGCAATTTCCCTTGAGAATTTCTTGAAGGATGATTTCTAGGTTCTTTCTTTGATCATGGCTTTCAGGTAGTCCAATAATTTTTAAATTATCTCTCCTGGATCTATTTTCCAAGTCAGTGGTTTCTCCCATGAGATATTTCACATTGCCTTCTAGTCTTTCAATTGCTTGGATCTGTTTAACAGCATCTTGATTTCTCATAAAGTCACTAGCTTCCATTTGCTCCAGTCTAACTCTGAAGGAATGAATCTCCTCAGTGAGCTTTTGAGATTTTTTTTCCATCTGGCAAATTCGGCTTTTTAAGGCATTCTTCTCCTCATTGCCTTTTTGAGCCTCTTTTTGCCACTTGAGTTAGTCTAGTTTTTTGGGTTTTTTTTTTTTTGCCTTTTGGAGGGCAGTTGGGGTTAAGTAACTTGCCCAAGGTCACACGGCTAGGTTTTTGTTTGTGTGTGCGTTAAGTGTCTGAGGCCGGATCCGAACTCAGGTCCTTCTGACTCCAGGGCCGACGCTCTACTCACTGCGCCACCTAGCCACCCCTAGTCTATTTTTTAAGGTGTTATTTTCCTCAGTCAGGCTGTTAATTCTCATTTCATACTTTTTCTGCATCCTTCTCATTTCTCTTCCCAATTTTTCCTCCACCTCTCTTATTTGATTTTTAAAATCCTTCTTAAGGTCCTCTATGCCCTGTAACCCTCTTGTATTTTCATTTGGGGCTTTTGGTGCAGGAGTTCTGACCTCCCCGTCCTCCTCCTGTTCCATGCTTTAATCCTCTTTGCCCCCAAAATAGGAGTCTCATGTTGAATTTTTCTGTTTATTTTGTTTTCTTTGCCTAGGTATATTGCCACTTAATTACTTGACTTTTGGGCTTGTTGCCACAGTATGTCTCTGCCACCAGACAGGGGAGCTTCTGTCCCAAACATTGGGGTCTTCTCAACTGTTGGAGGTATTAGTGCCTTCCCTGAAGCCCCCCACACACTCTGGCAAGCTGGATACACACCCCAAGACCTCCACCCCAGACTGCCATCCAGATCCAGGGAGGTTAAAGCAAGAGCGATTACCCCCCCAGACTGATTGCCGGATCCTCCTACAATTCACAGGCCAGGAGCTGAAGCTGTAACTGAAGCTGCAAAATGGTGGCTGTGCTGCAGCTCCTCAGTGGCTTCTCAGGGGAAGAAGCTGATGCGTTCCCAAATAGTGGTCCCAAAGTCCACAGGGCACTAACCTCTCACTTTGTCCTAGGCATATATGTGTTGATAATTCTGGAAATGCCACAGCTGCTGGTGTTCTGGGGTCCCTCCAGCTGGCTGCTAGTCAGGCCACCCTGGGGCTAAAAGCTCTGACTCAGGTGGTCCTGGGCTCTGCTCCCAGAGTGCTGTGCTGGCCATACCCTGCCGGGCTGCCAGGCTGTCCTCAGTGGGATTTTAGCTTATCTGTATTGTTCTGTGGGTGCTGGAGCTCCAGAGGTTGTTCAGAGTCCCCCTTTTACAAGATTTTGAAGTGGTGTGGGCTGGAGTGCCATGGAAGTGCAGTTTCTACTCCGCCATCTTGGATGAAACTAGTTCTTCTTGACTCCAAATCCAGCATGCTAACCAGTATAACACATTTGTCTTTCAAATTGTTTCATCTATGAACATTATAGGTAGGGATGGCCCCATGAAAGTTTAAACCTGTAAATTTCCCTTAAACCTAGTAGTTGCCACCTTTCTCAACTGTTTGTTTTAAACCAAATACACTTAAAAAGCATGGCATCCTGGATTATGGCTGCTATTATTTGTTTATCTCTCTTAGGATCTACCTATGGTTCATTTTTCTCTCATTAAAAAAAAAGACCTTTTATCCCTTGACCTTTTAGTCAACAAGCATTTAATTGAGCAAGTACAATATACTAGGCATTATGCTAAGTGTGGGGATGCAAAGAAAGGCAATAAAAGAAAAACAAAAAATAGTTTCTGCCCTAAAGGAGATTATAGTCTAATGGAAGAAACAACATGCCTAGTAAAAGAATTCTACTTTTGGACTCCAAGTGGTCCAGTCTTTCAGAATTGATCAATAATTTTGGTACTATCTCCTTTGATGATGCATAATTTAATTATTCCCTCTTTATACACTGAATGAATAGTGACTCTTGGAAAATATGATCCTACTCTTCTTTCTTTTCCCCTTCCCCCACTGTGCTAAGGTTTGGGGTTTTTTTTGTTGTTATTGTTGTTGTTGTTGTTTTTGTGGGGGGGAGGATGGTAAGGGGGTAGGAGGGGAAGAAATAACCTTCATTCATTGATTATAAAGTATTCTTAAATTAGAGTCTAGAATAAAGTCCATACTTTGCCCCTATTATGAGACATTTTTTTCTTCCAGAAAAATTCTACAGAAGAATTTTTTGGAACAGAAAGCCACTTGATTATTCATCTGAATTGATTTTTACAGAATCTAACACTTTTCATGAACTCTTGGAAAATTCAAGCTGTTTTTTGCTTTCCTTTGGACTTCCACTTCACTTGTTCAGTCTCTATCCTTTTCCAACTCCTCATATGCTGCCAATACCCAAGTCCCAGAGCTATAACTAGCCTGAGGCTGTAGGGCTTTGCTCCTGGGTCTGAAATCTGGAGAAGTACCTTTCCTTCTTAGGATGAACCATTCTTGTGGCCACTGCTTTGTGGTCCTCACTGTCACCATGGCAAATAGTGTCCCTTGGCTTCTGCTTGCTCATATTGCTTTGTCATAACCTCTGCCTCAAGCTACCCCTTTCTGTTTCCTAGGTACCCACTAGCTCTGAAGGCTACTGACTACCTTCTCTGATTCACTCCCTTCCCCTACCCTTCCCACTATGCACACATGTATACATGCATATAATCCCTGCAAGGATAACAATCAGACTGTCTCCTCTCGCAGACGAAATTTTTCACTCAAAGTCCAATCTGAGGTCTATATTGCTCCTCCCTTCATCCCCACCCCTACCTCTACCTCTTATCTTGACCTTCTTGTCTCTATTTTCATTTCCCTAATCGGCTTCTTCTTTTTTTTAGCTAGGTTTCCCTATCTCACCCAACCTAAAAGTTAAATGGCCACTCAAGTACCTGGTCTCATTGCTTATTGGTATAAAACTTTGATCACTTTCACTTTTTCAGCTTTAGCTGGTTTGTCCCATCATACAGCCTGATTACCCCTTACTCTTGGATGCTCACCATAGTGGTATGCATATACCTTACTGACTTTAGCTCTACTGAAGCTCAGAACTCCTGAACTCACGCAGTCCATCATCCCTAGCCTCCCCAGTAATAGGAATTACCTTCCCTCCTTTGATATTACCACCATTCTGGTAGCAATATTTCATCTCCTCATGCCTTCTATAGGAAGCCTTTCCCAACCCCTCAATCCCATTGCTTCCCCTCTATTGATTAGTTCCTTTTTATCCTGTTTATAGTTCTTTTGTACATATTTGTTTGCATGTTATCTCTCCCATTAGATTTATTTTGTTAGTTACATTTTAAGTTCCAAATTGTCTTCCTTCCTCCCCACCCCACACTACAGGAGACCACCATTTGACACAAATATACAGATATAGATACACATATATGAATGTATATCTTTATGTATTCACACAAATATACATGCATATATATGTATATATACATACACACACTTCTATTTATCAGTGCTTTCTCTGGAGGGGAATAGCATCTTCCTTCATAGCTTCTTTGTAGTTGATATGAGTATTTATAATACTCAGAATAACTTAGTCGTTCACAGTTATTCTTTGAACAATATTGCTGTTATATACAAACATTCTCTTAGTTCTGCTCTTTCCACCATTCATTATTTCTTGCAAGTTCAATGTTAGATTAGATTTTGAGCTCCTTGAGGGCAGGGGCTATCTTTTGCCTCTTTTTATCACCAACACTGAGCATGGAACCTGATATACGGTGCTTAATACATGTTTACTAACTAATTTTTAAAAGGCTGCGTTTTTTTCATATGCAAAATAGCGATGATATTTGTCCTACTGGCTTCACAAGGACTCTTGGGAGAAAAAGCAAATCTTCACTCCTATGTGCATAAGTGGCCTTTGCTAACTTTTCCTCACACAGATCCTAATTTTATTCTGATAATTGCAATCCATACTGCCAACCATAGCATTGTAGTTCCTTAGAAATCCTGGCAAAATTTCAGGGATTAACCTGCTAAGCATGATGCTGAAACTGGGATGGATGGAGGAATATTGCATAGGAAGGATGTGGATTGCTTGAAACTCAAAAAGGGAGAGACAAGGGAGACTTGAACTGGAATTCTGCCTCCAGTACCCACAGACCATGTGACCAAAAGCAAGTCACTTGTCCTCTCTAAGACTCAGTTTCCTAATTTGCAAAATGAGAATAAAAATACCTGTTGTATTGAGTTTGGGGGAAGTGCAATTGATACCATTCACATAAAATGTTTTTAAAACATTGAAGCCTGTATAAATGTGGGCAAGCATTAAGGAAAGAGCTCAGATCCATCTGTGCACAGGAGAATTGGAACCTTAGCTGGAGGGCAGCCAGAGCAGAAAAGAAAGGCGGGGAATCTCAGGAACAAAGCTATATGAATGTCCCAAGGAAGAAGGATTGGGTATATTTTAGGATTAGTGGTTTGTGGGCTAGTCATAGCTAATCCCTATATTATCTGTATCCACAAGGCACTTGATCCATATCCAATTCTTAACGTGCCCTCAAACAATTATGTTCACTGTGAAATCCATATGGAAGGCCATAGATTATCCATGAATTGAATACTTTTCACTTGTCTAATTCTTTCTGTAGTTTCCAAAGCACTTACACATATATGATCTCATGTGATCCTTTGAGAAAGGCAAAGTAGACAATATTAGACTCATTTCCCATAATGAGCATGGAAATGCAAACCCTCTGGAAACAGGCTCAAAGTGGTTAAGTCCCCAAAGTTATATGAGTACTACATAGCAGAATCTGAACCAAGGCTTTCTAGCCCGCAGCCCATAGCTCTTTCTATAGCAGGTAGACTTCTGCTTTTACCCTGTACCTGGGAATAGTGTCCAGAGTTTTAGTGGGGTTTCTGGGAAATTTTCTTTAAGATTGGATGATGTAATTAAAAAAAAAAAAGACAGATCTATTGCATTTTTTTCATTGCCTCAAAAAAGAGGTTTTTTAAAAAGCAATCTCCTCTTTCTTTCCCTTTTGTTCCCAGCCCAATACTTTTCCTTCTGACACATACTCCACAATTCTGCCTTGAGCTGAAGCAAAAATGCTTGATTTCAGCTAGAAAAAGCTGTTGTACTATTTTTGGCCTCACTAGAAGCAGGAAATACCAAGACTCTTAAGGGAACCCTTCCCCACAGTATAGCCAGCTGAAATGTACAAATGTAAGGACTGTATAATGTAAATGATGGATAGATAAGACTCTAAAGGAAACTCCAAATCTCCATATCTTCTGAGGCCACTAGGTAGAGATACAAATTCTCTTAGAACTGAAAGTCAAGATAAGATGTTAGAGTTAAAAGTTTTAAAAATTCGAGCCCCTGAAGAGTAACAAATGGCATTCCAATTGGAAACACCTGTTCTTAATGCTAACTTGGACTGTCAAACAGGCTAGCAGGAATGAGACTGTCAAGCAAAGATGGAAAAGATATACATTGTACACCTTGATAAAAGAAAAAAATATGAATTTACAACCATTACCAGATGTACTGCTTACTCCCTGCAGGCTTAGCCTGGCCCCCAGGTGCAGCAAAAAGCATGCTCCATTCCTAAGTAGATGGAGACATTTTTCAAAAAGACAAAAAGCAAAAAAAAAACCCAAAAATCCCAACAATAATGACAACAGCAACAAAAACTTTATGCTTTGCTGCACAGAAAAATTTGGGGGATTTGGAACACTGGGTTCCATCACAATATAGCTAGGGAATATGTTGGCACCCATAAACTTTGATTTCTAACATTCCATGAATCCCCCAAGTATTATGGGATCAAATCCTTAGGACTAGAAAGGATCTCAAAACCATCAAATTCAGATAGGGGGTGCAGCAGATAAAGGGTTGCACTTGGAGTCATGAAGAATTAACTTCAAATACTACTCTTACTAGCTGTGTGAACCTGGGCAAATCATTTGACTGCTGCCTGCCTCAGTTTCCTCATCTCTAAAATGGAGATAATAATAGTGCCTACGTCACAGAGTACAACTCTGAGTCATGGGAATCAAAAGAGAGGATGTGTAAAGCTCTTTGCCAATTTTAAAACACTAAACAAATAGTATCTGTTGTTATTAACTCGTTTTATAGATAAGGTATAGTGGAAAGGAGGCTGGATTCGGAATCAAATGACATAGGTTCACTTCTCAGATAAGTCAATTCATCTCTCTGGGTCTGTATTTCCTCATTTTTTAAATGAGGGGTTGGACCAGATGACTTTGAAAGTCCTTTCCAGCTCTAACTATATGAACCTACAACCCTACCCTCTTGATCCAGGGCATTTACCATCCCCAGTGATATCAACCATTACCAATTTGAAAATTATTATTATTGCTTGGAAAGAATGGGGTTTAATCAAATGTAGTGCTACTCACTCTCCTCATTAACGATTATAGGAGTGAAGCCAACATTTGGGAAATTTGAAACTTAGCCTTTACATTTGCCTTGTTGTGTCCTGTCTAATGAATTACCTTCCAACTAAATCAATCAATGCGATTTCTCAACTATGTGCCAAAAAGCTATTTCTCTATATTATTTAGGGGCTCCAATTTACATAGGTTAAAATGCACTTCTAACTTCTCCTTAGTTCTTCAACTCCCCAAAACCTCACTGTTGGCACAAGATTGTTGACAAAAGACCATTGGCAATGAATTTGAGATTGGCTTTTGGAAAGAAGCAACCACATTTGCCTCTTCGGATTAGCCCAATAACTGTTCTTGAGCATGTTTCTCTATTTGCATAGGCTCTAAACAAAAGCCATTTTGGTTCTGATGCATCAGTGGTTGAAAATGTTCCTATAGAGACTATTTGTGCACAATCATGATATGATCCCCTAAGAACATAATCTGTTGGAATGCTAAGGCAATGAAAACTAAGGACAAAAATGACTATTCAAAACTATTAGGGAAAAAGACAATATAAAAGAAGGGATAGGATGGTTGTTTGGACTATGTTGGATAATGACAAAAGATGATAAAAAGGAGGAACTACTCAACACTTACTTTGCTTATATTTTCTGTGCTAAGAAGAATGATCTTAGGAACGGTAAGGACTGAAGGAATATGGCTAGTAATGAGTTGGAACCTAAGATAAGTATGGAGTTATTACATAGCTATCTCCAATGAGTTCATCTCATATGTCCTGAATAAACCACATCCTGGGGTAACTAACAGATGTAATAGTGTTGTTTGAGACTATGGAGAAGAGTAGAGGTTCTGCAACACTGAAGAAGGAAGAATTATAGCCATGAACCCCAACTGCTGCATTTCCTTTTAATAGCCAACTGGAAGTTAGCTCACAGCCAAGGCATTTACTAAAATGGCATGGCATGAATACTAGTAATAAAACATTCTCTTCATAAATCTCATGTGAAGTCTCTCATATTGTGTCAGTAAGAAGAGTGGACACCTAAGTAAAATTTACAAGACGAGAAGCACATACACAGGGAGAGTGAACACAGCCAGGGCAACACATATCTTTAGCAATATAGGGCCCCCATGTCTTTTTCTCCTGTCATGATAACCTTACAGTGCTTTTCCAGGGCTCAGAACATGGGCTGAGCAAGTCATTTTCATGGGCTCCCTGGTCCTTCTGGGAGCAAACTGCCACATCCAATTGTTTATTGTGGGAAGGTGTGGGAGGAGGGGGAAAAAGGAAATCTCTTCTCTTCCTCTCTTCCTTTGCCATGGTACCCCAGAAAAAGCACAAGAGGAAGGGCAAAGAATGATTCTCAATATCATCCACCACAACCTAGAGTTTAAGACCAAGGGCGCCACTACCAACAACCCTCTAAGACCAAGGGCGCCACTACCAACAACCCTCTGATCTCCCTGAGACAGATCTCAGTTATCCAGTTCAAGGATTATGTATGTTCCCTTTATGGGGTATTTAAGGAGGTCTAGCACCTCAGGTGTGAGGGCTTGCTGAGCCCTTTTCAGGGCTACTCATCCACCTGTCCCTCAACTCTCACCTGTGACTCCAAGAAGCTATAGGATGTGAAGCAACCATACAGAGATAAAACCATCTCAGCAGACAGGCTGGACCAGGTTGAGGGCAACTGATGGTTTTTCCTACCTGTTACTCAACTCTTGCATATTTCATAGGTCCTTGAAAAGTATGATGGGGCAGGGGAGTGGTAATGAAACAAGTATTTCCTCTCCCCCTCCAACAATAAAGAGTTTAGACAAAGGGGAAGTTTGAAGATCAATTTTGAAATAACTATATATTTCAATATTTCACTGCAACTATCCTCCCTTCTACAACACATTTGAAAATTGACTGTGGATAGAAAAGATAATGTGAAGACCAATTAACCTTCTTGGCCTACCTGTACCCCCTACCCTCTCTAATCAAGCCCTGAGGGAAGGGCGCTAGGATAACTCTCACAGCCTGCAATTTAAATTCCTGTGGTAATTTTACAATTACTTTTAACAATGGCAGTCCCTATGCTCTTTTGCCTCTAGCATTTTCAGAACCCTTAATGATAAAATGCCCTTCATTTCCAGGGTGGTTAGAGTGCACAAAAAAGTGTCTTTTTAACCAGTGCTTTAGAAAAGGAAGCTAGATTTCTGGACAGGCCTGGGATTAAGCTGGTGAAAAGTATAGTTCCAGATTGTATGCCCCAATTAGAAGATGAACTCCTACTTTTCTCTCTGTGTCCTCAGTGCTCAGCGCTTGGAATACAGTAAGCACTTAATAATTGTGATTGTGTTTGGGTTTTTTTTTTCCTTTCATTTATTCAGATGATAACATAGGCTCACGGATTTGCTCCCAATCTAGGGCTCTAAGTAGGCAGGTTGAACATAATGGAGAAGGCTAAAGATGGTTAAGATGCCCAATTTCTCACTCTAGTCACCTTCATGTCTTTTGATTCGATTTCATAACTACCAAGAATGTGCCCCATGGAACAGTGACACATTAACGAAGGCTTATTGCTCGATTTCTTTATTCGGTTCAATACAATTTAGCCTACATTTATTAAGTACTCTCCATGTGTCAAGTGCTGTGCTAGGTGTAGAAATATAAAGACAAAAATGAAGCAGTTGCTGACCTCAAGAAGCTCCCATTCTCCTTGATGGAAATAACACCTATGTGGATAAGCAAGTATTTATGTTCATGCAATTTGTAATTTTAGAGTTGGGGGTGTACTGACTGGGAAGGGAGGGCTGATCAGGAAAGGACTTAGCAGGAGGTGAGCTGAGCCATGAGAGGAACTAGGAATCAATCCCAAAATGCAAAGGTAGAGGAAGAGCATTCTAGGTATGGCGAGTGGCCTGTATAAAAGCACAGAAGAAGAGATAGAATATTATTTGGCTTGAATAAAGAATAAGCATATGTAGGAGAAGATGGACAGGTTGGGGGTTGTAATGGAAATGCAAATTTAAAGATCTTCCCTGCCCCTAGCTTAAGTGCACCTGGAGCCTGTGGTGGGAGGCTTGTTTTTCAGAAAAGCCCACACCTTGATACTTTGTGACTGGGCAGTGGGTCCAGAAGGTTGTTACATTCTCTGAGCCAGGAGAAGGCTATATAAACCCTTAGGAGAGGCTTTGCTTTGGGGCTCACTTTGAGAAGTGTTTTGTGATTTGACCAGATGAGACTCTGGGAAGCCGTTGTTGAGAGCCCCCCAGCTTTGAAAACCCAGATGTTGATGCTTCCCTCTCTGGTAACTGTGATTTGGTATTGATATAATGGTTGGACAGTTTGGAAGCCTGTCTGTTTGATCTGTAAGTTCTGTAACTCTGAAGTTTGGGGTGCTGACCTTTTTCCCCTGAACTAGGTAATGTGTGTTTGTTTGATTAAAGTAAGCTTGTTAACCCATTTTGAGTTGCTTTCCTTTTAAAAAGCAGATCTAAGAACCTATATTGGCAGCTACCCTGGGGATATTGGGGTGCTTGCCGCTACAGGGGTAGATTGTAAAGGGGTTTGAATGCCAAACAGTGGAGTTTGTATTTTATCCTACATAGATTATAGAGGTTCTGGAGCATTTTAAAAACCAAAAGTGATTTGGTCAGACTTTTCATGATATGATGTGTTATCATTGATAGGGTTCAAATTTAGGAAAGTCTGAGTTCTAATCTTTCCTCTGATGGTTATTAGCTAGTGACCTTGCACAAGTCATTTAACCTCTATTGCTTCCAACAACGCACTAGATTCCATCTAGTAAATCATAAACGTGTAACTACCAAGGTAAAGAAAGTTCCCTAGTCTAATAAATTCAGAGATTCTTATTTGGAGGAAAAAAAAAAGGGAAGTGTATATGACCACTTACAAATCTTCAACAGCAACTTGTTTTGCACTTTTGTGAAATATCCTTCCGGAAGGGAAACCACCCTCTCCTGGTCCATTTGGTGTTTTGGGTTATTTTCCTGAAGAACAACACAAAATCTTCACCATAGTTTTAAAACACCGTTGCTTTTAGAATGAATAATCAAAATGAAATGCATGCCTCTGCAGTAGCACTACTCAGAGATTCCTGACACAAGCCCAGGAAACCTAAGGATTGAAAAGTAACTTTCACCAGAATACTTTCCCAGCTCTTAATCAGTTTTATGTCATGCATAAGAGATTAGTCAGTCAGAGCCTCTCAATTCTCTTAGGTCTAATGATTCACTCTCCCATTGAAGTAGGTTCTGACATTGAGCCTGCCTCCCCATTCCCAAGGAAGACTTCTTGTTCAGTCGTTCAGTCCTGTCTAACCCTTTGTGACCCCTCAGACCATGATTGGACATGAAAGAATCAAGAGGAAGTCAATGGCTCACAGGACTCATCCTCTAAATCATACTGGAAACAAGCTCATGTTGGCCTGGATGACACCTGAGGTCCCTTCCAGTTCTCAAAATCAACAGAGAGAACTATGTTTATTAGCCATCCAAAGATACAGTTATTAGAGAGGTTGGCAAAAAAATTCCTGATGTTCAGTTCAATTCAATAATCAGTCAACACATGTGTAGAATGTGTTCAGGGAGGACTGGTATTTCTGGAGTGATGGCTGCCCAGCCCTTTTCAGGGCTTCTTTCCTTTTGGTTTCCTTTTCTACCCAACTCTCACCTATGGTTCCAAGAAGCTGTAGCATGTGCAGTGGCCACACCCTGGTAAACCCTTTAGGCAGATGGGCTAAACCAGGGTGAGGGTAATCAAGGGGTCTTAAACCCATTGGTGAGTTAGTGAAGACTGTCCCTGGTGGAATGGGCAGATGAGAACAATTTGTTCCAATGACCATGAAGGCAGCTGAAGCAGGGGCCGTGAAGCGCTTGGAGCTTAATTAGACATGGAAGACGCCAAAGTCATGGGCTTAATCCTGGGCCTTTACCAGTCCTCTTGAGTCGTCTTGATATCCCATCAACATTACAACTAGGCACTCATCTAAAAAGACAGGAGTAAAAAAAAAAACCCTACACTAAACATCTTACATGACCCTCAGACCAGCTTTGTATCCACTGTTCTACATTGCTTCTCATTATAGATATTAATCATCAGAAAACATTAGTAGAGAGTTTGAAAATTAGAAAAGTCATTTAAAACTGCAGCAACACACATTACTTATCTATCCTTGAACCATTGCTGGGCAAGCAAGGACTGAGGTATTGTTATCACTACTTTTTCAACTAAGGGGACCCAGTCATGTGATTTGGACCAAGTTCAGGCCTTAACAGGGATCTTGGCTTCTAATTAGAGGATTCAAACTTCCTGTTTTTTAGCTCTTTGCCATGGCACCCAGGGACAATTGACCAAAGCATAAAAGAATCAAGTTTGAAATATACAATCTATTTTTACACACAAAAGGAATCCCAACATGAGACATTCACAAGCAGGCATTTTACAAAAACAAACTTAAAACAAGATTTAGTACCTTAACTTATAACAACTGGTACTATAATTTTGGGGAAGACTGATGCTTAAACCTCATCAAAACAGAAAACAGTTTGCAGAACTGTTAATTAGGCATTTTATGCTTCTCATTGGATTTGCACTGTTCAAACAATTTTTGGTATGCATCAGCTGGCAAAACATCTAGGCTCAGGCAGTGACCATACTCTGTAAGACCAGTCGAATCTAATTCTAACCATGTGACACCTAGGACCCCCTGACCTTCCACAAGGTCACCTCCAATCTTAAACACAGCCATCTCTTTATAAACACTCATTCACCTAAGATCAGGAAAGAATTAACACAAAGGAGGCCACCCAGAGCAAGGCTCCTGCTTGCCAAGGCAGGACATTGACTTTAGCCATTATCTTCTCTTTGTCACATAATGACAAGAGTGTGGAATGTGACCAGAAAACCCACCCCACCCTTGACTTTCAGGAAGCAATGCAGACACAATTCACTGTTCAAAAGAAAGGGAGAGATTGAGGGGACCCAGGTCATAAAACTTCAACTATAGACTTCTCAGTGATGAGTCACACATGCCCAGAAACAGTTCAGTCCCAAAGCTTACACATTATCACCTCAAATCCAAAATAGTGACTCTGAGGATCCCCATTATACTTATAATTGAAGAAGTTATGGGTTGCCTCCTCTATTTATCCATAGTATATCATTCAATTCTTAACCTTTTCCCTTGGTAGAATTCACTTAACTTGGCATAGGATCATAGCTCTAGAGACAGAAAAGATCTGTCATGTGATGCCAAAATCCAGAACTCATTAATGTAATTGAAGAGTGATGTTAGTGGCACAGTGAATTGAGTACTGGACCTAGCTCCAAGAAAACTTGAGTTCAAATCTGGCCTAAGACACTAGCTGGGTAACCCTGGGCAAGTCACTTAACCTCTGCTTGTCTCAGTATTCTCAACTGAAAAATAGGAATAATAATAGCACTTACTTTACAGGGCTTAAATGAGATAATAATTATAAAGCTGTTAATACGGTGCCTGGTATATCATAAGTGCTATATAAATGTTAACTACTACTACTACTATTATTATTAACTATTACTATTATAACAACTATTATTATCAATAATAATTCATAAATATTGTGGCCTAGAACTGAACACAATACTCCAGGTGTGGCCTGGCACAGGATACAATTAAAGAATCATTCCAAAATCATAAATCTAGGATTGAAAGGGACCTCAGCAGAACCAGGAGAACACTGTGTACAGTAATAACAATATTGTATTAACAACTGTGAATGACTTAGCTATTCTCATCGATACAATAATCCATGACAATTCCAAAGGACTCATGATGAAAAATGCTATCCATCTCCAAAGAAAGAACTGATATACTCAATGCAGATAGAAACATACTTTGTTATGTTATTTTTTGTGGAGGTTTTTATTTTGGGTCTGTGTTTTCTTTCACAAGATGACTAATATGGAAATACATTTTGCATGATTACACATGTTCAACCTATAGCAAATTACTTGCCATTTCAGGGAAGGGGGTAGGGAGGGAAATAGAGAACCTGGAACTCAAATTTTTTTTTTTAAATGAATGTTAAAAACTGATTTTACATGTAATTGGAAAAATTCAGAAAGGAAGGAAGGAAGGAAGGAAGGAAAAGGGACCTCAAAGACTATCTAATCTAGCCCCCTTATTTTACATATGAGGAAATTTAGACCCAGGGAGGGTAAAGTGACTTGACTGAGATTACAGGGGTCATCAGAGATGGGATTTAAACAGAGGTCCTCAGATTTTTTTCCACCCTTTCACTGCTCCCTTGCTATATATTTTGCCTCTTCCTGCATTGGGTTTCCAATATATCAGTATCTTTTTCTTAACCCCTGATGCCTCAGTTCTCTCATCTGTAAAAAATGGAAGGCTTGAATCAATCCCTATCATCTCTTCTGCCTCTTGATCCTATGAGCCTAGTTGCTGAGTTTGATCTGCTCTGGCCCAGATGTGTATAAGATTCCATCCTGTGAGAATCCTGCCTGCCTGATGGAACCACTGTGGAGAAAGAAGTTTGTACTGTGGCTCTGCCAGGGATTCCTCAGCTATTTCTGCACCTGAAATAATAGCACTGGAGCAGCCTAAACTGACAACAGGTGGTTTAGCAATTTTCTGGATTTTCTGAGAGTTTCTTCAAGTTTAATCTGCCACATAACCACAGCCTAGATTCAAAGTCAAGCAATAGCAATTCCTAAGAGCAAAAACAGCATGTATGGTAACCTGCTAAACCCAAAATGAGTTTCCTATAACATCTTCATAAATAAGAATTTATTACTATCCTCCCTCCCCCAATAGGAATACATCTCTAGAGCCAGTAGGCCCTCAATGGCCTTCTAGACAAATCCCATTATTATTGCATGGAAAGTAAATGAAGCCCAATGAGATTAGGCAATTTGCTCACTGTTGCCCAGGTTATAAGTGCCAGAGGCAGCATCTGAATACAGATCCTCGGTCTCCAGTGCACTTTCAACTGTACCACAATGCTTTCTTTTACATATTTTAAGTGGATCATAGTTATAGAACTGGAAAAGATCACAGAAACTATGAAGTCCAACTAGTCTCACTTTACAGATGAGGAAACTGAGCCCCTGAGAGACTAAAGGGTTTGCCCAAGTTCACAGAGGTGGGATTTGAACCAGTGTCTACCTGACTCCAAGTCCAGTAAATACTCTATTCTCTATACCAGTGGTTTCAAATGCAAACAGAAATGGGTGCCTCTAAACCTTATGTGGGTAGGTAGGTGGCAAAAGTGGTTAATGTGCTGGGCCTGGAGTCAGAAAGACTCATCTTTCCTGAGATTAAATCAGACACTTATCAGGTGTGTGACCCTAGGGAAGTTACTAAACCTTCTTTGTCTCAGTTTCCTCATCTGTAAAATGAGCAAGATAAGGAAAAGGCAAGTAACTCCAGCTTTTCTGCCAAGAAAACCCCAAAAGGGGCCACGAAGAATTGGATATGACTGAAAAAGACTGAACAGCAACAAACCTTACATGAAGATTCCCTGTGGGCTGAATATTGACCTAGAAAACCACATATTAACTGGGTTTTATTGGATTTTTTATTTATTTTGATAAATCTTTTAAAAATGAGTTTTAGATAGGTGAATTTTTATGATGTGAAAAACAGTCCCTCTTTGCCTATATTTACAGGGTTTTTAGCATAAGAAGTTTTATTTCGTCAAAGACTTTTTCTGAATCTTTTGAGATGATTATGTAGTTTTGAATGTTTTTATTTTTAATACGATTATGTTGATTTTTTCTCAATGTTAAACTATTCTTGGTATATATCCTACTTGATCATAATGCATGATTTCTTTGATAAATCACTGCCATCTGATAGGATTTTCTTTTAAATTATTGAGTCAATATTCATTAGTGATATTGGCCTATAGTCTTCTTTCTGTGTTTTATCTTTCCCTGCTTAGGTATCAGGATTATATTTATTTCGTAAAAGGATTTCTGGTAGGGCACTTTCTTAGTTTTTGAAAAAAATTTAAGTATGGGTACTAAATTTTCTTTAAAAGGTTGACAGAATTCTCCTGAGAATTCATCAGGATTAGAAGTCCCCCTCCCCCTCCCTTTGATAGTTCATTGGCAGCTAGATCTATTTCCTTTTCTGATACTGAGTTATTTAATTCCAGTTTCATCTTAATCTTGGTCCAGGCTGCACTTGGCAGTATTGTAGGCCTCCTATGACCCATGGGCTGTGTGTATTTGACACCTCTGCTCTATACTACCCTGATTCTTGGCTTTTCTTACTGCAATATGGTGAATTAAACTTATCCTATCTCTCTTCCGTATGTCATTTTTGCCTGTTTCTTCACTTTCAGTTTCTGGTTAGCTATTATTATATGACAGATTATGTCTGACAAGTTAGAACTATCTATGTTCTTGCAAGAACCAAAAAAATTCTTTTTAAACTATCACATAAAACTTCCACATAGAAGTCAGCTAGATGGCATTGGTCTTGGAGTTAGGAAAACCTACCTCAGCCATAAATTGCATGACTCTGGGCAAATCATTTAAACCTTGTGAACCTCAATTTGCTCTTCTGAAAATTAGGAGGTTGGACTCAGTGCCCTCTAAGGTCCCTCCTAGTTTCTTTGATGCAATTTAAAAACATTTCTTAAGCATTTACTAAATACAAAATACAAGTAATTGTTGAGGTCACAAAGTAAACTAAGACATTTACCATGGATGCAAGGACCTCAAAGTTCATTAGGAGGGCAAGTCAGGCACACAAACAACTATGCCACAAAAGAGAATGTGATTCAGGAAAGGTAAGATCTAGACAAAAATCTCTGAGAAACCATAAGTTATCGACTTTGCTAATGAGCCCTTGCCAGTTACCTAGCCTGAAAAAAATATTCCCCTCCCCTGCTTTATGGAATGTGAAATGTAGGGAGTAACCTACATTCATTAAGACCATAGGGAATCTATTTGGAGTCAACTAAGTCCCTAATTTCCAATTACCTTGCTACCCACCCACATCCACATTATGGAATTTATTTTAAAGGGGAATAGAGTGCGGGAGATGTTATATGATTTCTTTCCAAGTCTTAATAGATCTTGAAATCTCTCACTGGGCATGTCCAGGCCTCTACCTTTGAACTGAGAGGCCCCTTAGCAACCAATGCAGTTTTCTGGTCCATCTGGTGACTGTTCATTCCCAAGGGCTCTGAATAAACTCTGCTGCAGGGGATCCAATGTAATGTTTATCAGCCAAGGAAATGTTGTATTCCTTCCTGTGGCCTTTAAAAAAATGTTCCATTAGGCACAGTAATGTTGATTCAAACTGCCAATGAGGAAAAGTACTAGCATCTTCCATCTTACACTTGCTTAAGACCTATCTTCTCTCCTACACAGACTAACACTCAGAATTATCAGTGTCTAAATGAAGGGGGAGGTCTGGTCAGATAGAGCATTGTCAACCACTTTATAACAGAGAGAGCCCATCAGGAACACCTGAGATGGGTTTGAAGATGCCCATGAGCAGAAAGGAATTATTCATAGAACCTAGGAAGAGTCACTGACTAGATATTTTTCTAGGAGATTGTCAGCAAAATATAAGCTTCTTGCCTTTGCTTAAGAAAAAAATAAAGATGATTGAAAGCTCATCCCATAATTGTTCCATGGGCAAGAGGAGAGGTTATTATCCCTGAGAACAAGCCAGTACAGGGAAGTAGAGGACCAGACCTCTCCCTTCCAGTGATTCAGAACACCAGTGGGATGAGAGGACTGCTTTTAATGGGGAGAGGCAGATGGGATCAGGAATGGGTTGCTCTTCCCATGCACAAGCCCACAATTTATTGACTTCAACAAGAGCCGCCCCTCCCAAAGCAGCAGCCAGGTGGCTTCTTCGAAGAACCAACAGGCTTGTTAACAAAAAAGCCCATCAGCTAAAAGCAGAGTGAGTCATGCCACGTACAATCTGAAACAGAAATAGTTGGCAACACTTTCTTTTCTACTTTGTGGTTTTGGGTGTGTGTGTGTGTGTGTGTGTGTGTGTGTGTGTGTGTGTGTGTGTGTGTGTGTGTGTGTGAGAGAGAGAGAGAGAGAGAGAGAGATTATATTTTGTCCTTTGTTCTTAAAGGACATCTGGGGGGTGATGCCACAACATGCAAATGAATTAGATTTAAGTGAGGGAAGGTTGTGCAAAGTCACCAGCCTCACTTTCTCCTCCAGAGCCATCCGAGTCCAGTGACCAGATATTCATCCGGATGACAGGAGATGGCTTTGAATGCAGGATAATTTTTCATTGAAAGTATTAATATTCTGCCTGAGGTAGAGAAGGAGGAGGGAGCAAGGAAGAGACTACAGGATGGCCATTTGTCATTTTAGGGATGAACCTTCCTTGCTCCTCAGTGAGCTAAACCCTTCAGTCAAGCACCAAATGAAAGCTAATGTCTGGTAAACTAAACCACAGCACTGATACTTCCATTATATTTTGCTGGTTTGTACCAAGTTAAGTATGGTTCAAGGACTCCAGCTGGCTTCAGACCACATCACTCAGTCAGGTAACACTGAAGTAAAATAATAATAATAATAGCTATCGTTTGTACGGCACTTTAAGGTAGGCAAAGTACTTTCATATACAACTATTTATTATCCCCATTAAGGCAAATGACTTGCCAAGGGACATATGCCTAGGAAGTTTCTGAGGTAAGATTGAAGCTGAAGTCTTCCTGACCCCAAGGTCAACACTCTATCCACTAGGCCAAATAACTACTTTTCCAAGGGCAAGAAATACTGCTAACATACAAATACCCAGGAGATTTTTCAGCCTGGCGTTCACTTTCTGCTGACAAAACAAAGTCATCATTTACCAGATCCATGAGGTTTATGAACCATTTATTTCTGGAAAGATTAAATGAGACAACATTGGCCCCCACAAAAGGTTCACGCTCAGATGACTTTACCCCAATTATCCCAACAGCCTTAAAGTGAGTTTGCCTTTGTTCAATACACCCTGCCTCAGTGAGCTCTTACTTTGTAGATTCTCATTTATTTTTCCATTAAACTCGGCACTTTCTAATTAGCAGACTACTCAAAATGGATTACTTGGCATTTTCACCTTCAGGATTAGGGCTCAAGAGCAAAGGGGAAAATTAAGGCAATTATCAGGCATAGATGAATAGATCCAGGCATAGGGGGAGCCTGTGAAATACTCTAAGAAGCCCCTGGAGCCAGACTCCCTTGAATTCTTCCTTTCTCTACCTTAAACAACCAGTTGATCTTCCCAATCATAATTGATCATAATCTTCTGTGCACCGCATGAGGAATATAAATTATTTGGAATGTACCTATGATTTCATTGGAGTAAGAAATTTCCAGTAAGAATGATACTTCCACCAGTACAAACCAGACATTGTCGGGGAGTTTACAGTCTTTTAAAAAAGTTACCTGGGACAGTGAGAGGTTAAATGTTTTATGTAGAAGATTATCAGATTTATCACATGAAATATGAAAAAGCAGGTGCCATAATTTAGGATGAATATTGATAAGCTGGAGGGAATCCAAATGCAGGGGAAGGGCCAGCAGAGCCAATTGGGATGGTGAAAGGACTTGAATCCATGTTATATGACAATCTTTTTGAGGAACTGGTAATATTTGGCCTCTCTAGGCCAAGAGAAAGCTCATGTGGAACATGATAGCTAACCTCAAGTATTTAAAGAGCAAGGATTTACATTCCTTGATTTGGTCTCAGAGGATAAAACTAGGAAAGATGTATCAAAGTTGCAAAGAGGCAAAATGAGGCTTGATATTGAAAAAAAACTTCCTAATAATTAGTGTTGACCAATAGAATGAACAGCCTTGGGGGTGGATTCTCTCTCACTGAAGGCTGGTGTGTTACAGTGGAGTATCCTTTTCAGGTATGAGCTTGACTAGGTAACGTCCAAGGTCCTCTGAACTCTAAAATTCTGTGATTTTTCTGTGGGCTTATAGAAATCTTTGTGAGACTCTTATTTGGGTCAGATCATCCTAAGAGCATTTAAGCATTATACTGAAAGGAAAATAACAAAAAGATGAAAAACCCACAAGGTCTGTCAGAATTTTAACAAACTCTTTTCTTTAGTAAAGACAATAAAATCATACTACATTTAGACTCTATCATCATAGTCCCCAGTGCACTGCAGGAAGAATAGAAATTATTTGGACTGGACATATGATTTCATTGATGTAGGAAATTTTCAGCAAGAAGGATCCCTCCACCAGTACAAAACAAACGTTGGAGAGCTTACAGTCTTAACAAGTTGCCTGGGGGGCGGCTAGGTGGCGCAGTGAGTAAGAGCGCCGGCCTCAGAGTTGGGATGACCCAAGATCGGATCTGGCCTCAGAAAATGAGCACCCACACATAAATAATGACTGGCCGTGTAACCTTGAGAAAGTTACTTAACCCCAATTGCTTTAAAAAAAAAAAAAAACAAGTTGCCTAGGATGGTGAGAGGTTAAACAATTTGCCTAGCATCATATAACCAGTAATTATCAGAAGCAAGATTCAAATCCAGATCTTCCTAATTCCAAGGCCTATCTCCCATTCCCTGGGCACTAAAGAAAACAAAGGCACAAGAACTACCAGATCAGGCCATGTACACAAAGAGGAAGTCCATGACAAAATTTTGAGGATAATAAAGGATCAAGTTTTAAAATGTTTGAAATAGGGGAAGATACCAAATATCTGGAAAACATCATAGATATTATTATTATCCAAAAATCTTGATTGAAAAGCTATCATAACAACAAACCAAAATGCCTATTTTCTCATCTCCTCAAAATTATTAGGAGAATAAATTATTCATGTATTGACAGTGTACTTGAAGAAAATATAAGAACAGTCAGGCTTTTGATATTTGATAGCAAACAAAATCTTTTGTTGTTTCTTTTTATTATTATTATTATTATTATTATTATTATTATTATTATCGAGGCAATCAGGGTTAAGTGATTTGCCCAGGGTCACACAGTTAGTAAATGTCTAAGGCTAGATTTGAAGTCTTACTTAGAGTCTTACATAGAGTCTTCCTGACTCTAGGGCGCTGTTCTATCTACTGTACCACCTAACTACCCCACTTGGTTTTTTTTGTTTGTTTTTTTCTAAAGACTGCATCTCCCTATCTCAAGGCTGCAAATGCAAGTGTTATTCTTGGGCCTGGTCCCACCATAAATTGACACAAGTACTTTGACCTGCTCCATTTCTGACCGGGACCAGTTCACTGCTCCTATGATAGACTGGTGGCCCACTCCCCTTCCTTGGTATTCACCATCCTGATGGTAGACTTACTGTGGACACTTGATTGGTTCAACCTGCTGCCACTCAGAACAAAGCTTAAGAGATCCACCAGCCTCAGCCTGCCAAGCATCTAGGAAGACAATGGTGTGTCACCTCTCAGAGCTCAGCCCACAGCTTCCCAGCCACACAAATGACTGATGCAAAAAACATGGAAGCTGGAGTCAGGGAGACCTGGTTTCGAATTTGACCTCAGACATTTAACTAGCTATGTTACCCTGAGCATGTCACCTAACCTATTGATTTTTCAGTTTCTTCACCTATTAAATCAGTGTTCGACAAAGTGTCTTTCAGATAGCTTATGTTAATATCATAAAAGATTCTTTGATAGATGGGAAGGCAGAAGGGAATAACCATTTATCTAGTGCCTGCTGTGTACTAGGCACTTCATAAATATTACCTCACTTGATCCTTGAGGTAAGAGTTTATATTATCCCCATTTTGCAGTTAAGAAAGCTGAGGCAAGCAGAGGTTAAGTGACCTGCCAAGGGTCACAGGCATAGTAAGTATATGAGGCTGCGTTTGAACACAGGTTTTCTGACTTCAGACCCAGTAATGCAACAGAGGTAACATTATTTTATGATCCTCTGAATACTAAGATCAACTTTAAAGAACAAAATAGGAAGGAGTATTTGACACTGTCATGAAAGACATACAGCATAAAATCCAAACAGAAGAGAGATTCCCCATAGATGATGAGGTCCTATAGATGTCCCTTTTGGTTGACTACATTGTTCATATCATATTAAATCCTAAAACTTGGCAGAGCCTCCTATGAGATCCATAATCACTCAAAAGTATTTACCTTAATTATCCATATAGGAAAAACCAAGTGGATGAAATATGTCTATCATCGAAACTATGGTATGGAGTTGGATGGACAGTCTACTGAATTGATCCATCAAGAGATGGGTATAAGTATAGTTACAGGCATATTGATAAAAATAATGATATAGACATAAATATAGATAAGGTAGCCTGGTGGTACAATGGATAGGGTACAGGGCCTGAAGCCAGGAAGACTTATCTTCCTGAGTTAAAATCTGGTTGCAGATACTTACTAGTTTGTGTGACCCTGGGCAAGTCATATAGCTTTGTTTGCCTCAGTTCCTCATATGTAAAATGAGCTAGAGAAAGAAATGGTAAATCACTCCAATATTTTTGCCAAGAAAACCCTAAACGGGGTCACAAAGTGTTAGACACAATTGAACAACAAATAGAAATAGATGATGTAACAGTAGATAAACATATGGGTATAGGGAGATAGATATATCTTATTTGAATACTATATGTGAGAAATAAATTGGGGATAGAACTGAGTAGGAACAGAAGAGTAGTCTGGTTTACATTTGGGAAATTGTACACTGTGGAAGGAGACAGACAGACATTGTCAGTAATCTCCGAACTCCTTCCTGAAATAAAGCCCCATCTTTTTAACATCAATATTCTTCTGGTGATACCATATGGCTATGAATCATGGAATACTACAGCCTCTGAGGAATCAACATTGTGGATGACTCAGAAGGAAGCAAAGAGATGAATGATGGGTATAAATAGCCTAAAATGTATTATCAGTAATAATTGTGTGCAAAAAAAAAGCATATCCAAGTGATATGTGATTAGAAAAGGAGATGGTCCACAGAGAGAGAGAGAGAGAGAGAGAGAACAAAGGTGGCAAGAAGACATACTAGAAGTAGTACCTCCTATAACATCAAAAGTCCTACATAAAACCTCCCCTTCCAAGCACACCAGGCCAGTTCCCTATGGAGGATTTCTGAGAGAGCATGGACAAGAATACCATTGGATAAGTGGGTTATCCATAGTGGTGGGGGACCATGGCTGATCCTTCTTTGGATGCTACACTGTGTTTAGGATAGTGCTTTACACATCACAGACACAGAATAAACATTTCTTGACTTACTGAAAGATTGACTAAAATTTAGACCAACAAAAGAAGTATGTGAGGCAAGGTTGTGGAGAGGTTGCTCTAATAAGATTCAACTCCTTGGAAAGCAATGCTATTTTTATGCTTTGCTCTTTTATATTAATCCTTCTATTTTGAATATTACTACAGGTTCATTAGAAAGACCTACTGCAAGATTATCACTGTGGGAATTATCAGAGCAAAGGGAATCATAATACAGAAACTCTAGGAAGCATTTCCATTTATTTAGAAATGGCTAATGTTGGTTTATGAGTGAATGGGCTGTATGTGAAAGTGCAGAAAAATAGATGTTTTAATGCCAATGTCATTTTCCTATTAAATGTCTTAAAACTACACCCTAGGGAAACAGCATATTGTATATTAAAAGGCATTTACATTTCTATTTCCATTTTTGGTTGGGCTGTAAAGCTCTCCCCTAAGGGAAAGGATTTCCACTCAATTAGATCATGATGCTGAGGATTATGAAGTCTGACTCCTAAGCTGTAAAGGGGTTGAAGAGACTGTGTACAGAGAAAGATTAATTGAAGGTAAAAAAAATGTGTAAAGATGCATGTTGGCATGGTGGTAGTGTCCATTATGTGTGCTCAAATAACGTCTCATGATTTGTTCCTTCATGTGGCTGCCCCCAGTGATACAATTCATTGCTATAAAAATGAATCATGCCTTTCTCAAATTGGATGTGGTGAGCTGAGTCTAGTGGAGGTTTCAGTTCATGAGCAGCACATAGTCTAATGTGAACCATAGCATGGCATTTATTTGGAATGCAAATTGATGTACTGAACTGGTACAAAGCTGAGGAAAAGAAAGGAAAGCTGGATGCCATTATGTCTGGGGAAAAATAGATAAACTGTCTTCAAACACATGTTTGAGCTTTGAGTTCTTAAAAGGAAAGGTGCTATTGATTATCATAAATCTTTGTTGAAGTGAATTGAATTATGTGTTATTATGAAATCCAATTTTCCAATTTTCTTGGGAAATGAATTAGACTCAATCGAGTGTGCACTGGATCAAGGACACTGAGATTTGAATTCTAGTCTTCAATTAGTTGTTGATTTGTCATTGGACCCATGGGGAAACCAATTAACATATCTCTGTCTCCATTCTCCACTTAGAATATATTGTGAAACCTTAGATTCTTCAGTAACTCCAGAGGCCATCTGGTCAAAGAATAAATCTTATCTACATTATATCTTATGACTCTTTGTAAAACTCTTCCAGTGATGGGGAACTAGAATCAGATGTCTTGGTTTCAAATCCTGCTGTACTCACTGAATGCTTGCATTGATGTTAGGCAAGTAACACCACCTCTCTGAGCCTTTGCTTCTCATTTTGAAAATGGGGGTTGGATTGTGTGATGGAAAAATAGAAATGTGATGGAAATTGGAAATGGAAAAATATATGAGAACAATGCAAGAAAGCTATGGAAAGAGAACTAAAAGCTTAGTAAAAGAGGTATAAAAACATTACTGAAGAAAATAAGCTCCTTGACAATGATAATTGGACAAACAGAAGCTAATGATTCCATGTGACATCAAGAAATAATAAAGTCAAAAGATTAAAAAATGAAAGAAAATATGAAATATCTCATGAGGAAAACAAGTGACCTGAAAAATAGATTGAAAAGAGATCATTTAAGAATCATTAGACAACCTAAAAATTATAAAAAGAACCTAGCCATCACATTTCAATATATTATAAAGGAAAACTGCCCAGGTACGTTAACACCAGAGGTAAAGTAGAAATTGAACAAGTCTACTGGTTACTTCCTGAAAAAAACCTCCAAAATGTAAACTCCTAGAAATATTATAACCAAAATCCAGAGTTTCTCTGTCAAGGAAGAAATACTTCAACCAACCAGAATAAAAGAATTCAAGTAACACAGAGATATGTCAGAATCACACAAAATTTAGCAGCTAGCACCATAAAGAAGTAGAGAGCTTGGGACGCAATATTCTAGAAGGCAAAGGATCTAGGATTAAAACCAAGAATAATCTACACATCAAAACTGAGTACAATCCTATGGAGGGGGTTAGGATAGGAGGGAAATGGACCTTAAATGAAATCTAGGACTTTCAAGCATTCCTGATGAAAAGACCAGAACTGAGTAGACAATTTGATATTTAAGACTGAAGAGAAGCATAAAAAGTCAAATATATTTGAGACATAAGGGACTAAACAACATTAAGCTTTTTACATCCATATATAAGGGAATGATACTTGTAGCCACTTAGAACTTTATCATCATCAGGCATTTTTAAAGGGAACTTTATCATCACCAAGGATTTTAATTGGACAGCAGTTCTGAGTTGCTTATATTATATCTGGATGATCTAAAATAAAAAAGAGTTAAAGAGTGGGGAAGAGGAATGCACTGGGAGAGGAGGGAAAGAAGAGGAAGAATGGAAAAATTATCTCACATAAATGCGTCATGCAAGGAAGACTTTATATAATGGAGGGAAGTTAGTAGTAGTGTCAGGGGGATAAGATGACATTTGAACCTTGCTATCATCTGAACTAGTTAAAGGAGGAAAGAATACACATATACACACAGATAGTTATAGAAATTCATCTTACTATACAGAAAAGCAGGCAAGAAAGGGATTAAGAAAGGTGGGAGATAAGAAACAGGGTAGATTAAAGGAGGCAGTGATCAAAAGTAAAATAGATTCTTAAGGGGGTAGGGGGAAGAAAAAGATCACATTAACTTTTTTTGACTGCTACGTCATGCTACTGATGCATACTGAGTTTGTAGTATACTCAGACCCCTAGATCTTTTTCACAAGAGCTACTTTCTAGACAAATGTTCCCTATCCTCTACTTATACAATTGATTGATTTTTGAACCCAAACACTGGACATCATCTCTCTATTAAATTTGGGCTTCTTACCATATATACACATATACATACAATTCCTTACCCCAAGGATATACCCCTGGTTTCTTTCTAGTAAACATATAATTCAAGATCCAAATTAAAATCCACTCAGCCTTCAATTATTCCTTTATTTTGTATCACCACAGTACTAATAATTCTCAGTTTTCATGATTTCTCATTTATATACTATTTTAGCACTACTTTAAAGTTGTTTTATATATACCAGTTGACTTCTTAACTACATTCTTATACTAGTTACTTTATTTTTCTGGAAATGTTCCCTTATTTGTAAAATGAAATGGATGGACTAAGTTCAGGTCCTTTTCTGCTCTAGCACTCTATGATTTGATAACTCTTTGAAGGCAAGAAAAATATTCTTTACTTCATTATAACACCTTTATAACATTATAACACCACTATGCTGCTGTGTATGCAGTAAAACATAAGTATTTTCAGTTAAATCACCTACCCTTCAATAGGGAGACAAGGACAGTAAAATATTTATTTCTAAAATTATAAAAATGACAATTTTGCCTATAAAAACATGAATATATTTTGAAATTATAACTATATAGCTAAATAATAAACAAAATTACCATGTTCTGTATAAAAACATAATAATGTCTATTTGTCTCAGTAGGTTTTGCAATGTCAAGTCAACAATTAACATTTTTTTTGGAGGGCAATTGGGGTTAAATAACTTGCCCAAGGTCACACGGCTAGGTTTTTGTTTGTGTGTGTGTTAAGTGTCTGAGGCAGGATCTGAACTCAGGTCCTTCTGACTGCAGGGCCAATGCTCTACTCACTGCGCCACCTAGCCGCCCCCAACAATTAACATTTATTAAATGTTTACTATGTGTCAGATACTGTATTAAACACTGGTAATACAAATGCAAACTGAGGAAATACAGCCCCTGCCTTCAAGGAGTTTACATTCTAAAGGAAGGAGATAATGTAAAGAAAGAAGTTGGAAAGGGTGGGGGAAGGAATATGATTATAACTTTGCATTGTAGAGAAATGCATTATTCCCTAAAGTCACTCAATCTAGAGGTCTTTTCCATCAAAAGTTGAGAAAAGAATTAATAGAGTTTTCCAGGAAGTAGTCATGGTATAATTAGCTAAAAAACATAAAAACCATTTTCAAAATAAGAATTAACATGTGAAGAGAAGAAAGATACCATAAATCTAGAAATAACAATTTCTTAATAAATGCTTATTGACTGACCAGAAGCTAGGAAGATTTGGGTTTAAGTTCTACTACTAACATATACTGAATATATGAAACTGGATGAATCACTTAAACTCTGAATGGTCTAGACAACTTTCTATGACTATTGCAAAGAAGGAACTAGGTAGAAAATTTCCAAACCCATCAGTTCCCTATGCCAGCATGTGAGACATCAGATAAATAATATCAGTATTTAAAAGGAAGAAATCTAGGGGTAAATCTGGCTGCCAATGTGGCCAGAAAGTTCTCTTTCTCAGTTTCAGATACTGAATCTGTGTCACAAGGAAAAGATGTCACAGAAGTGATAAAAAAAAATACAGAGATGTTAAATAAAAAGAGTAGTTAATTATTAATATTCCATACCATTTGTAGTATGAAATTTAATCTTCTTTCCATTCCTTATACACTCTTTCTCAAAATTGGAATAATTTTAAAAACAAAAATTAGCATTTTAAAATCCAAATAACTTCTACTTTGTTTATGACTTTCAAGATAATTAGGTTCCATACCAAATGATCCCTTATTTGCCAACTGAAACTGCTTTTTCCCCTCTATTTGGAAAAGCTGTACATTTTAGTGACATTTTGCAGGTTTTCATTTTTTAGATTATAGGATTATTGTTAGAAGTTACCTTAGAGACCATCTAGTTCGACTCTGTCTCTATCTGTCTGTCTCTCCCTCTCTCTGTGTCTCTGTTTTCCCCTCTGTGTGTCTGTCTGTCTCTGTCTCTCTTTCTCTCTGTTTTTTCTTTGTCTGTCTGTCTGTCTCTGTCTTTCTGGCTGGCTCTCTCTCTCTTTCTCTTTCTCTCTCTCTCTCTTTCCCTCTGTCTCTCTATCTCTGTCTCTGTCTCTCCCTCTCCCTAACAGATAAGAAAACGAAAACTTTCCAAGGTAAAGTGATTTTACTAAGATCAGGCATGTCACAAAAGATAAGACGTAACATTTGAACATTTGATAGGTCTTCCTAACCCAAACCCAATGTTCTTTCTGCTATACCAATGCTACCAAGCTTCTTAAGATTATAAAGGAAGATCAAGTTAAAAATCAAAATAAATAAATCTTGTGATGTGAATCCCCTAAGATTCCCAGTCACATCAATCCAAAATGTGGTTTGCCAGAGTTCACCTATTATAACTGGTGTGTATGTATGTGCATGTGTGTGTGTGTGTGTGTGTGTGTGTGTGTGTGTGTGTGTGTTTGGGAGGTTGTGTTTGCTTGAGTTTTCCAATCAGTTAGGCAGAAAAGAGTTCCCCCAAAGCAGCAGCTTCTACCTCCTAAACAAACTATGTTGCTCAAGGAAACCATGAAAATAAGCATCAGTCTGAATGCCCTGAGTTTAGAAACAAACCTGGTGAAATAATAGGAAAGTTGTCAGAAGAAAGGCCTGAAGAAATGCAGTAAAGTGTTAAGTTCAGTGTTGCTGTCCAATATAGGGCATTCAACCTGGTACTCAGGAAATCCCTACCGTGTTACGGGTATACAATGTCCTCTTTTCTATTCTTTTTTCTTGGACTTTGGGGATAAAATAAGATAACGTTTGTAAAACCCTTTGCAAATCTTATCTTAAAGTGCCACATAAAAGCTACCTATTATTATTTTTAGTTTGTCGTCATTAGTGTCATTATACCTGTGTTTGGCAGGAAGCAGTTGGATATGGAAGAAACTTTTAAGTATTTGCTGACACAAATTTAAGTATTATGACAAATTATTGTATCTCTTAACCATGTAAGATGGGAAGAATATATTAAATTAAGGAGGATACAAAGGAAGTACAGAAATGCAAAATAGCCTATACATACTTTGTAAGCCACGTGACTTTTAAAAAAATCTTTGCAAGACTGACTGAAGATTAATAGGAGCACAATTTACACCATGAGCACAATAAGTAAAGGAAAGTAGCTTTAAATCAATGTACTACTCGTTCATGACTCCAGAGGACTGGCAGTGAAGTATTCCTTGTAATTTGACAATGAAACAGGCCACTTTCTCCATGAAGTTTCTTCTGATTCTCCCCTTCCCCACTAATACATGGTGTGTGTATTTTGCACATACTCATATGTATATGTTGTGTACATATGTATACATACATGTGTATATGTTGCCTCCCACTTTAAAATGTGAACTCCTTGAAGTCAGTGACAAACTCGTTTTTTGTTTTCTTATTTCCAAGGCTTAGCACAGCTCCTGATAGATCATAAGGTCTTAATTAATGATTTTTGACTAATTCTCTGACTCTTTTTAGAAGAGTGCTTGAGTGTAGATATGGAAGGCACATATATTTTCAGATATGGCCATTGTGTTGATTTGTTTTGCCTTATATTTATTTGTTAGAAGGGAACCTATTCAAGGTTGGGGAAGAACTTGGGAGATAGTGATTTTTTTTAAGAGCATCAGTAAGGGGAAGATTGACCTAGTAGATAGTATACTGTACCTGACATCAAGAAGATCTGCCTCTGATACTTACTAGCTATGTCATTATGGGCATGTCACTTAACCTCTATGAATCTCAGTTTCCTCATCTGTAAAATAAAACATTTAGGCCAGATGGCTTTAAGGTACCTTTCAGTTCTAAATCTGTGATCTAATTGTGTGGGGAGGGGATTTTCACCTAAAACTGACTCAAGGTGTCTTACTTACAGACTTCATTTGAGATAATAATTGTAAAAATAAAAAGTGCTTATAGTGCCTAGCACATAGTAGATATTACATAAATGTTAACTATTAGCTATCATAGTACCTTCATGAATATTAAGAGATCAGTAGCTCCATCCCTACCTTTAAATACTTAAGTACTTACTAAGACACACAAAAACCAAGAATCTGTGGTTCAAATTAAGTCAAACTTCATTGTCCCCCTACTAGGACTGTTACAAGAGCTAATTGGTGGGCCTTCAACATCACTATTGATCTCTTTGGTCACTTTCAGTCAGTGCCAAACACACAGCTTTGCACTCAGAATTTTATTGTTTTTTAAACTCAACCACAGAGTTCTATAGACATTCCTTTTTCTTTCCTTCCATTCCCTTTCCTTGTGAAGAAACTAATTGGCCAACCCCATCTACATGTCCATTCTCAGGGCCCCTACAAATAACTGCCCACTTGTACCATTTTTGTGGTGGCTTCAGAGTTTGTATTAAGTCCACATCTGTGTACTTTACAGTAGTTTCCTTCATTTAAAAAAAATCACTTAAGAGAATTCTAAATCTAAGTAAATTGTGAATGAAGTTATATTCACTTCAAAGTAATAGCACATCATGCATTTACACATTTGGAGATCCTAGTCTATCTTGAACACATGGTATTGTCTCTGTTGCTATTTTCACCCTAAGAGAACAACCCACCTCATTCTATCTGGTTTAAGTAATTTGAATTATCTAGTTAATTGCCTCAATTTCATTTCACATCACAGAGATTTGTTTTAAATTCAAAAATTCAACTGAATATTATTTGTTAGAAGACGATGCAGTGCTCAGGAGAGGTGAAACAGAAATATATGGGGAGGGAAGAATCACTTTTAGTTGGGAAAGTTTCTAAAGGAGAAATGGCACTGTGGAGGGAAAGAAAAGATTCAATTGACAGAGATTGGGGCTTGGGAGTAGGGAGGGTTGCAAGATTATTCCATGCACAAAGGCCTAAAAGAAGAATATAGACAAAGATTACGAAATAGTGAGTAGTCAAGTTTAGCTGGAGTGTAGAGTAAGTGTAGAGTACCATGAAATAAGGCAGGAAAGGTAGATTGGAGTCAGATTGCAAAGGAACCTGAGTACCATGATAAGGAGTTCTGAATTAATTCAGTGGGGGAATGAGGAGCCATTGAAGGTTTTTTAATGGGAAGCTGAGAGATGCAATCTGATCAGGCCTGTGCAATTGGGTATGATTGGATTAGAAAAGTGAGAAAAGTATAAGTAGGAAAAATCATTAGGAAAACTCATAAGTAGGAAAACTCATTGTATTACTACAATCCAGGCACAAGGTGATGAAGGCCTGAACTAGAATAGTGGCATTAGAATGGAAAGGAGAAGAGACATGCAAGAAATATTGCAGCAGCTTGGCAACTGATTGGACATGATACGGATACAGCAAATTATAACTCCAAGGTCTCAAGTTTAGGTGACTGGGATGATAGGGATGCTACCCACATAAATAAAGAATATAGACATATATGTATGTGTATATGTGTACATACATACATACAGTGTTATACATAAGCTTCTATGTAAATACACACGAAGGCATGTGTGTATTTATGTGCATATACTTCAGAGGCAGCTTATTGGCTCAGTGGATCAAGTACTAGGCCTGGAGTCAGGAAGATCTGAGTTCAAATCCAACCTCACACACTCACTAGATGTATGACCCTGGGAAAGTCACTTAACCTCTGTCTGCCTCTGTTTCCTCAATTGTAAAATAAGGATAAAAACAGTAGCCCCCTCACAGGGCTGTTGTGAGGATGAAATAAGATATTTGTCAAGTGTTTAGCACAGCACTTAGCGTGTAGTGGGTGCTACTTATTCATATATATACACATGCATATGTAGATATAGCTATACACAGATGTACATCTACATGTATATATGGACTGTTTGCACAGGAGCGATAACTGAAACGAAGGCAATGGATAATATCATCACGAAACAGAATATAGATAAAAGAGGTAAGAAAGGGCAAAGAAAAGAATCTGGAGAAGTACTTGAGAGATAATAAAGTAAAAGAAGAAAAATAAAATAGCAAAGGAGACAGAAATAACAATTAAAGAGGTAGAAAAGTAGAGAAGAGTCATAAAAAGAAAGAGAGATTATCATTGGAGAGGGGGTCATCAACCATCAGATGCTAAAAAAAAAAAAGCAAAGGGAAATGGGGAATGAGAAAATTTCCCTGGGCTTACATATCCCAGGGGAAAGTCAGATCATGGAATAGACTATTCTATTTAGTTTGGCCATTTTCTCATCCAATACCAATCACCTTAACTTAATCAATCATATACAATATACATTGAGTGGGAAGATGGTTATAGAAAGGGATAAATATATTCTGTTATAGTTCATTTCTTTTTGGATATGGACACGGCTAACGAGTCATTTAGGGATGAGTCAAGTTGGAAAATAAAATTCAGTCCCATCTATCAATTAGAAGATATTGAACCTGATCTAAAAGGTCAAGGTCAAAAAGAAGGGTAGAAATACATGTGATAGAAAGGATTATATCTTCTGAAAAGCTAGTAAAACCCATCATTTTCTTGAGATTTGATTTCATGTCTCAGAGGCATTCACAGTGAAATCCCTATTCATCATCTACCCAATGTACAAGACTCTTCATTCTATAGATGCTCACAGTGCCCGCTGACATTCAAAGAACACTGCAGGACTCCCTCCTATTCATTCACACTGCAGCCAAGTGTGAGAGTATGTATAGCAGTCCTCTATCAACAGGATTTACACAGCCGCTGACAAAGTCCTGCTGGGTTGTGAAAGCATCACATGAGGAGAGAAGGATAACTAAGAAAGGAAAATAACTAGACAGTATATTAGAATGTAATTTATCTTGGTGTTTTTATACATATATACGAATACATACATGTGTATGTACTAGCGAACAAGATCTTTACCAAAGGGAAAAAAATAAATGCATAAATCTAACCTGATTAAGAAATGCAATGTTTATGTCTAAAAAGTTATCACTGATCTTCAAATGAGGGATCATTAATAAATCAATTTCAATTTCTGGGGCTAATTCTAAAACCTGTCACTTTCATAAGGAAGATTGAATTTTGATACTACCTATTTAATTCAATAAGTACTTTTTAAGCACTCACTATTGGCAGATTCTGTGTAAGTACTAGAGAAACAAAGCCAAAAATAAAGAGTTCCTGTCTTTAAGGAATTTATAGTCTACCTGTGTTCTGGCATAGAGATGCTGCTATAAATAATTCCAAACACCATTTTGACTATGGACACACAGAGAACAAATTTTAGATCAAATGCATAGCACATACATGTATTTATCTGTATATGACTGTACTTATGCACGGGGATAGAAAGTTGGGTGGAAATGTGGAACAAGCATAAGCATGAATGCTCTATCAGTTACTCAGGCTTCTCTTGGACTACAAAATTGAAATTCAATAACTTCCTCTAAACAGTTTTCAGCTAGCACAGATTACTAAAATTGTCAGTTGCTTTGGTGCTCTGGCTAAAATCACATCCACAGAAAAATGGAATTCCTTGCTTGTGGCATGAATACAGTTATTAAGTAGAGTTTGTCCAGAAGAATGCAAGAATTCATTTTGATTTATTTCTTTCTGACCAGACAATGTTTTTTTCTCAGTACTTGCATTCCACATGTGAAATCAATGTATAAATATATTTTTGACACCAGTATGCAGAAGCTGGGCAGGAAGAAAATAAATAGAAAGGAGAAAATATGAAGATATTCAATGAGTACTAGTACTAGAAAAGAAATGGAAGAAATGTGAAGAGATGTTCAAAGCATATTTTGAAAAATCAAGTATATGTTCTTTGACCTAGCAATAGCAATACTAGACATACACACCCTAAGGAGCTCAAAGACAGAGGGAAAGGACCCATATGTACTAAAATATTTAGAGCATCACTTTTTGTTGTAACAAAGAAACTAGAAACAAAGTAGGTACCCATAAACTGAGGAACAGATCAGCAAATGTGATATATACATACACATATATATACATATATATATATATATATATGTAATGGAATTATTATTATGCTTTAAGATATGATAAATGATAGATTCAGAGAAACCCAGAAAACTTGTATGAACCAATGTAGTGTGAAATGAACAAAATCCAGAGAAAAGCACAGAGAAAAAAAGCATTAAAAAATCCAAGTGAAAAGACTTTGAAAGACTATAAAACTCTTATTCAATTCAGTAACCAATCAAAATTTCAAAAGAATGATGATAAAGAATGGTAGTGCTTATTTGATTACTATTTTCAGACCTGGGAGGTGGGGGAGGGGGGTGGAAAGGATTAGGGTTGATGGAGAGTGTGGTATAGATCTATGAAAATGGTCAGAATACAGCCTAGATAGGATAAATTCCCAGCAATCAGGAGAGCATGGTCCCAGTAGGAGCTGGAAGACCTAGCTCAAAGGTGGGCCAGTGGTGGTAGCATGCCAGGAAAACCATATTTATGGACACATAGTCTATATAATATATTTTTAAAATCTTAAGTGTCTATATAAATATAGGCTGGTTCTATTGTTTTAAACTTCTTATTTAAATACATCAATAGCACTGTGCCCAGAGATGTCAACATTAGATGGAATCACAGGGATAAAAGCAGAATGTACAAGGTGTCTTAGCAGGTGGTAAATGGTATTTTTCCCCCTTAGGATCATTTTTCATTAAATGCTTATTCTATTGTTTATTGTCTATTGATTTCTTTTGTGTATTTATGAAATTGCTGCTGGAATAAATCTATTCATGTCACTCAACAAAGACACCTTTAACCTGTTTGTGGCAGTTTTTCTCAGAATCATTATAGACATTATTTTATCCTTATAGAATTCTAATACCTTTTATTTGTAGAGGGTCCCATACCTTACAAAGCACTTTCACATTCTTTTTTTTTTAATTATTCAATAGTCCAAGTCTATAGGTTGAATAAGCAGCACAGTGCATAAAATATAGGATTTAAGGCAAGAAGATGTGAATTCAAGTTCTTTCTCTGACCTTGGGCAATTTACTTCTTGATGTGAAATCTGTGAATATATATATATATGTATATATGTATATACGTATGTAGATGTATATATACACACATGTATGTATGTATAGCTACACATATATACATACACATATTGTTTTTATTAAAATTCTACATATCGTTATGCATTTAAGAGAATTATTCTGCAAAGCAGCCCATAGGTTTCACCAGACTATCAAAATGGTCCATAAAGCAAACACATATATACATGCACATAGATGTATATGTGTATATATGTATATGACTATGTTATATGTATATATACATGTATTTACATATTATATGAATATGTTATATGTGTATGTATGTAGCCCCTGACTTAGAGTGTATTAATACAAATGTTTATGTTGAACCTAACTGACTGCAAAATGTTCTACACCTATTAATCTCATTTGATCCTCACAACAACCCTGGGAGACAAGTGCTACTGGTATTACTGGCACCATTTAGTTCAGTCTCAGAGTTTAAATGCCTAAGGCCACAAAGATCATAGTAGGAGAAGTCTGGAATCTCTGTCTCTTGACTTCCAATACAGGGCTCCCTCTTTAAAGTTTAAATACACATGTAATTAACATTACTAGCATAGAATTCATTTGACCTTTATAAATGTATGTATGTATGTGGGGATATACACATATATACATATGCTAGATACATCTATATACATATATGCATAGGCTCTTATATTGTCTATATACATGTGTGTATATATACATACACATATCCATATACACACATACACACACAGAATACCCAAAAAGTTTTAGTGCCGTTTTAAAATTTAATAACTTGAAGTTGCATTAAGACTTTTGGGATACTTTGTATAGGGATTAATGCAATCTTAAGCTATTAAAGCTTAAAACTAATGAGACTTTTGGACACCCTGTACAAAATACTGTGTAATTATAATGATATAAGAAAAATGAAAATGTGCCCTTCCCTCTACCCTTCCTTCCTTTGTAGAGGCAAAACGATATATTCAGAATATACCATATACTGTCAGACTTGGTTAATATGATGGTTAATTTTGCTGAATGCTTTTGCTCTAGCTTTCTTCTCTGTTTTTTTTTTTTTTAATGGGGAGAGCTCTCTGGGTAATGGAGGCAGGGAGGCAGATATTTGAAAATAAAAAGATATCAAAATATTTTCAAATATGTATGTGTACCTGTATACAGATATATTTCATCTTTTTTATTCATCTCATCTGCACTCAGGTTCAAATTCAAAACCATATTTGAGGAGAGGATTTTTTAAAAAAGGCTGAATCTACCACCAAAAGGAAAAAGAAAAAAAATGCCACTTCAAATTGAAAATATAGCATTCGAGAGATCTCATCCCACTTGGGGTTTTCCATTAGAATGAGGTGAAACACCAAGGTTACAGTTTCATAGAAATTACTCTGTACTTTTAAAAGGGAATTGGAAGGACAGTTGACCTTCAAAGTAGAGAGTGAAGCTCATTCATTCTCAACAGGGCTCTCAGGCTGGAAGGGAAATATTGTGGGAGTTTCATTTCAGCTGGGCTCGGGCTCGGGCTCCCAGCGGAATGTGATGCTGTCTGTAATGGCAAGGTTCTGCCGTTAGTGATGGCAGCCTGAGGAAAGGGTGTATCTCTTTCAGCTGCCTGCCAGAGGCAATAGGCCCAGCTCCTTAGCTCCAGTCATCATTACTTGAATGCACCCAGGGACAGGCATCCAGGCTGCAGGTTTGTGAAAACAGAAGTATGAGTAAAAGCAATGATGTCACCTTTCTCCTATCTGATACAGTGCAGTCAATTGGCCCATCTTTTCAATTAGTCCACCTCGTTCATGAGCTAGGGCTTTTAAAGCAGTAATATTACATATTCCAGGAAAATCATATGCCATGTAAGCCTGCTTCAAAAAGAGATCTGGGCTGAGTGGTGTAGTAGAGAATGAAATGACTGAATAAGAATCAGGAGATATAAATTCTAACCTTATTTCTATCACTAATTAGTTGGATGCCTTCAAGCAAATAACCTAACCTTCCTGGGCCTTGGTTTTCCTAGCTATAAAGGAGGACAGTTACATTGGATCAGAAGTTCTTAGCCTACAGTCCATGGACTTTCTAAAATAAATGTTAATTATATTTATTTATATCCCCAGTTATTAGCAAAGTATGTACCTGGCACATAGTAGGCACTTTAGAAATGCTTATTGACTTGACTTATTTTTATACATTTAAAAACATTATTCTAGTAAGGAATCCAGAGGTTTCATTATACAGCCAAAGAGATCCATGAAGGAAGAAGGAAATGAGCATTTATGAAACACCTATGTGCTAAGTTCTTTACAAATATTATCTCATGACATAAAAAAGGTTAAAAAGTCCTGTACTGGATAATAATCCCTATGGTTCCTTTCTCTTCTAAACCTTCCTCTAAAACCTGTTCCTTTCCATTTGTTAGTCAATAGGGGACCTCTTGACTTAAAAGTCATTTCGATGCAAAACATAGATTTCACAAAGAACCTAATTTTTTTCCCCAATTAACAGAGTAATAAATGACTCTCCTATTTGATTAACTCCATCAAGTCACTAGAGCATCCATTAGTGAGTGCATGCATGGTTTGGTTTATGAAATGTGCTGCCTTCAATTCAAGTCAACAAATTCCACTGAGAGCAAGCAACAATTGCTTATATTACATTTGTCTTCCAGAAAATTCATACTACTGAATGAAAGAGCATGGTCCAGTGAAAACAATGTTCAATATGGACCTGGGTTCAAATGCTGCCTTTCTTATTTTACCATTTGTATAATTTTGAGCAAGTTACTTGATCATTTATTTCATATTTCTATGCTAGGATGAGATGTTTTATGGTATAAGGAATCAAGAATTGGTTTTGAAGCCAGGAAGAATTGAGTTCCAATTCTGCCTTTGACACATACTGGCTGTGTAACCTGGGGGAGTTAGTTGACCTCCCAATGCTCTAGGAAGCCCTCTGAAACCTTAAATTTTACACCAAGTGTCAACTTTCATTGCTGGGAGGGGGGAAGGGGGAGGGATCAGGGGCTCAAGTACCAGTGAAATGACAGATCCAGTCTCTATTCCCTATCTCACAATGCCCCCAAAATAGGACTATGTGTCATAGATAGGCTTTGCATTTTGGATGAATTAATGCAAGTTTGCACATTTTCTGCATTTTGATTATGAGGTAAGGAGATGGTGCAAAGTAGTCAGGTGATTTGCTGAAAGTCATACATTGTAGCAGAGCCTATGCATGATGCTAAATATCTGTGATCCTAATGACCTATTCTGTCAAACAATGATATAACAGTTCTCATTTTGGGACTATAGAATGTTTGCAGTTTTTTAATCCAAAGAAGATATTCCAGGATATTGTCAAAAATCCAGTAGCAAAAGTGGCCAGATTAAATTACATGAGTATATATTTCTATTTCAGTCATTTGATATATAAAGAATAACATAGATAAGGAAGCTTTGTCTCTATTTTTACTTAACTGGATCCCTTTGACTTAAAAAGATGTTCTTTCCCACCAGTCCAATGGTGTTTGATCATTTCTTTTTAAGACTCAAGGCCTGTAAATAAATGGCACTATTTATATACAAGGTATTCTTGTTTCCTTTAGTGAAAAATAACACAACAACCCTATCTTATGTTCTTATTATGACAAGACAAGGGAAAGGAAGATAAAAAGGATATTTTGTCACCTTCTGGAGAAAAATTGGCAATTGGGATACAGGCGATTAAACATCTTTCTTAACCTGATGAAATCTCCTGGGTAGTTTTATTGCCTTTCTCTCTCCATTTGGAAACTTGATAAAATAAATGAAATTATATTTTCATTCAAAAGGCTTTTATTGAAGAAAATATAATCAATTGTTTTAGAGAATCATGAAACTGAATGGAGCCTTCATTTCGTAAGGAAGTGGGCACGTTTTGTTTTATGACTGTTACTTAAAAGGTCCAAACAAACAACCCCAACAAAAAGGGATTGGGGGGGAGGGGGACTAATTTTGTATTCATCCCAAGGGAAGCATCCTGCCTTTTGGTTAGTTCAGTGTCCGGACCTTTATCCTTGCTTAGTTATTCATGACCTATCATTCTTTCCTATTTCACTGTCTCTCTATGTGTCTCTCTGCCTCTGTCTCTGTCTCTCACTCTTTGTCTCTATGTCCTCTTTCCTCTCTCCCTCTTTAATCCTCCCTTTCTCATTCTCCCCTTTCTTCTTTTCTCTCTTTCATTCCCCTCCCTCATTCTCCTTTCTGTATCTCCTTCCTTTTTCATTCTCTCTCCCTCTCTCAGTCTCCTCTCTCCTCCCTCCGCCCTCTCTCCTTCCTGCTCTCTCTTTCTTGCTCCCTCTCTCAGCTGCTTAACTACAGTTCCCACTGGAACTCGGCACAATCAAAAACAGCTCTCCTCTCCAACAGCTGCAATACACATCACCTGAAGTACAACTAACTGAACCAGGTTCTAGAGAGGGAGCGATGCAGCCAGGTAAAACAGGAGGGAGCTAGTCTCTCCTGGGCTCTTGTTTAGATTAAAAAAAAAAAAAAAAAAGCCCGGCATCCTTCGGCGCCGGCTCCCATTACCCAGAGCCTTGCTGCATATGGTCTGTGGGCTGCCACAAGGGTCGTGTAGCAGTTGTGCTTGTGAATTCGAGGAATGATTAAAAGAAAAAGGATCTAGCCTATGGCAACCGAAGGCTGGAAAAGGTCTCTGCAGTATCTGGTGCAGCAGAATGAATGAGTGAAAGAAGGACTCGCTGCCTGAAATCTGCTTGTGCTTCTCCCGCCCCACTCTCCTTGTTAACTGTCTGCAGAAGGGATACTGAGGAAACCAGATGCACTAAGCGAGTGCCACACACTGGACCTATAACTGTGTACTCTCCGTTGTGGAAAATGGTAAACAAAGACATGAATGGATTCCCAGTCAAGAAATGCTCAGCCTTTCAATTTTTTAAGAAGAGGGTAAGGACTGGTCTTGATCGTGCTTTTCCCCTTTTGTTTCTTTCTTTTCTTGAAATGCGTTTTTATGCGAACTGAAGTGGGAATGTTGCTCTGGTGACAAAACCTCCCCGTAAAGTGGTGTGTGAACGACTAGTGAATGAACTGAGAAATAAGGTCAGATAGTACCTGCCTAAGGTGCACTTGGGGAGTGGGAAGAGAGAAGGACGGGGGAAGGGGGAAGGGGGGGGTGAGGAGAGGGGGATGGGTAGTCATTGCTAGAGTCAGGGTCGGCTGTGGAACGAAAAATTCTGTATCAAAACCATAGATTCTGTACGTTTGAAAAACATAATTGGACCAAGTACAATTATAGCAATAGCTTTAGTTAGGGGTTCTTGAAGTACCTCACCCTTTCTGCTAAGTCTTTCTGTCTGTTTCTCTGTCTCTGTCTCTCTGTCTCTCCCCTCTCCCTCTTTCTCTCCTCTCTCCCTCTTTCTCTCCTCTCTCCCCTTCTCTCTCCTTCCCTCCCCTCTGTTTCCTCTTTCTCTCCCATCTCCATATTTGAAGTATTCAACTTTCTTACACCTTTCATTCACTTAGAGTGCTACATTACCGTCTTCCTTCATCAGCAGGAGTGCCTCTTGGGTCCCCAAATCATCCAACCTGTAATGGGCTGTATCTCTAACCACAGCACCAATTTATGGGAGAAGATGTAATTCAGAACTGAGGCAGTAAAGGGCAAGCATGACCTCAATCAGAAATATTGGAGGCCATTCTTCAAGAGCTCTCTCTGAATTCTCCTCTATTCTGGTTGGGCTAATTTAGTACAATTGCCTTTGGCTTTTCGTTTTTGGGTTTGTGTTTTTTTTTTTTTTTTTAAGAGAAAACAGCAGGGCTCTGGATTTGACTGGTAGCTCAATGCTTATTATACATTAATGTATTTTTTTTTTAAACTACATGCTAGAATGTCCAGAGCATTTCACTGTGTTCCATTGGTTGGGAATGGGCAGAAAAAGGGAAATACCAGTTTCCTTTCTGTTTGACGATAAAATCATGCCATTGTGCAGGCAGCATAGGTGGTCTGTATAAACCTGCATATTAATGTCCAAGTAGGAGGTAAGCTGAGTGGGTTTGTTAAGTGGCCCAGTGACATCAGAAACTCCTTAATGAAGAGTGTTTCTTAGGGAATGACAGCCTGCCCCCACCTCCTTCCCATCGTATTTAATACCCTGGGGCAGCCCCATCAAAATTATTTTATTCATTCATTCTTTCTGTCCTCCATTCATGTACTCTCGGTGAGATGCCAGGAACAGAAATGCAGTCACTCATTTCATTTAACCCGCCAGCACAACACAATGAAAGGCAAGTCAGTTGAATTATGAGCAGGGATGAGCAAACTCTCTGCACCAGAGAAGCAAGCTGGAAAAATACAAGCAGCTTGTCAGGCAAAGATGAGAAGGTTGGAAAGCTCTTTTTTTTTTTTTTTTTGCTATACTTTGATTTATTTCTCATCACTGAAGTCACATCATTCCAAAAAGTCCTGGGGGCAAAAACAAATGCATGGGGAAAATATTATTTCTTTATTAGAAGATACTTGTGCAAAAACAGGGGCAATAAATGCCAGGTGATGCCTGTTACCAGGGCTGGGACTGATCTGAGAAAGATCAAGTCACTGCAACTAAACCGATCTTTATGGTTCCTCTTTGCATAACTCTCTCCACCAACATAAAAATAAAAATCTCTCCTTGGAAGATAATGGTAGGCACATATATTAGCAGTCAGTGAACAATCTGCTAATAAAACTATCCTGTTTCTTTCCCCAATGATTTTCTTAACTCATCAAGTTTTGGGGGGGAGGGGGTTGGGTGCTGGGAGGAACTGTTGGTTGTATTTTTGCTTTAATAGTTTTAAGAAGGCAGGTATCCTTATTCAACTCCACCATCGTAGAATGGTTTGGGTTTTTTAAAAAGTTGCCTTTCATGTATATTGCAAAGGAAATGTGCTCATTGAAATACTAATTAACCATCTGCTTCCCTTCTGCTAAAAACCACATTCTACCAATTGTGCCCATTTGGTGCTGTATCAGTCCTTGATATTTTTTTTTTGAAAAAACAAAAAACAAGAGCAAGGGAATTTAGCTACCTCTTATTTGGGTTGGATAAAAGATGTGAACAGAAACAAAACAAGTTATATCAAGAGGACTAGCCATGTGTTTTATCTGCCTACTGACCTGTACCTATCAAATTGCTTGAAGTAGAGACAGGGTTCCAAACACCCTCCCACCCTATTTTCATCCTTTGTCCACTATGTATATCACCATGTCTAGGTAGGTAAAGCTTTCAACTTAGGAGTTAGGTTCCTTGATTTTTCAATCACATCATGCCCTATGTCCTATATTTTCAAAGTTGATTTCAACTTATGATCATAAATAGCATTAAAATGGGAAAAAAATCTTGATGATCATCTAGTCCAAGGTTTCTTAATCTTTTTACCATGTATGCCTTTGGCAGTCTGGTGAAGCCTATGCATATTGCTTCATAAAATAATGCTTTAAAATAGGATTACAAAGGAAACCAATTCTGTTGAAATAAAGTTATCAAAATACTTTAAAAAAAATTAGTTCATGGGTGTCAGATTAGGAACCTCTGAATTCTAGTTTCTCATTTAACAAATGAAGAATGGAGGCCCAAAGACCTTAGGTTTCTTGCCTAAGGTTATCTAGTTCACGCAATAGCATCAGGATTGGAATTTAAGTCCTTTAAAACCAAATTTGCCACTCTGTCCTATTACTGGACCACTCTACTTCATATCATGGCTTTGGATTTTCCTAAAGAATAATCCTTTTATTTTTTAATTCTATGGTTGAGATTCCAGACATAACTGCATATCTCATTTTTTAATCTAACTGGACAATCTTATAAAATGAATCTTTGTTTGTCGCCCACAGAGAATTCTGAATAAGTCCTGAATGAAAACCTAGAGGGTTTTACTAGACTTGGTAAAATAAATAAATAATAAATAAATAAATAAATGATTTTTGACCAGTGTATGGATGTTATTTTTTTTAATTGTTCAAATCACTGAACGTGCTGGGCAAAGTATAACAGTGGTTTAAATAAGCTTCTTTACCAAAAGAAAGTTGCAGTTCATCTCCAATTATTTTACCTCTGCAGACTAAAACCCTCCTTAGCAAATAGAACTAACAATTCCAACAAGATAGGTATCTTCTTAAACTTTTATTTTGCTTCTCTCATACAGGCAGCTAGCTAATGGCCCAGTGGCCAGAGTGTTACGCCCAGAGTCAGAAAGACTTGACTTCAAATCAGGCCTCAGACAGTTATTAGTGATGTGACCCTGGGCAAGTCACTTAAGTCTGATTGCCTCCTAAATAAATAAAGTTATCTGCCATTTAATTTTGGTCAGGTAGGTGGCACAGTGGATAGAGTACTGGGCTTGGACTCAAGAAGACCTGAGCTCAAAAGTCTGGTCTCAGGGGCAGCTAGGTGGTACAGTGAATAGAGCACCGGCCCTGGAGTCAGGAGGACCTGAGTTCAAATTCAGCCTCAGACACTTAACACAAAAACTAGCCATGTGACCTTGGGCAAGTCACTTAACCCTAAATGCCCTCCAAAAAGCAAAAAAAAAAAATGGTCTCAGACAGTAACTGTGACCCTTGGCAATTCACTTAATCTTGTTTGCCTCAGTTTCCTCATCTGTCAAATGAGCTGGAGAAGGAAATGGCAAACCACTCTGGTATCTTTGCCAAGAAAACTCTAAATGGGGTCATCAAGAGTAGGGCATGGCTGAATGCTTAAACACTGCCACCATTTACCAGCTTATATGACTTTGGGCAAGCCATCTATCCTCTCTGGGATAAGTTTCCTTATTTGTAAGATCACACAAGATATGTGATCTCTTAAGGACTCTTCTAAGTAATAATCCTATGGCTAAATTAGAGTCTTAAAGGAAAAAAAAAGATGTCCTGGCCAAAAGGACTATGAGTTACCTCAAAGAAGAGAACAAGAGAAACAAATGAACTAGCTAAGAAGGAAAGAACTCCAAGGCATGCAAAGTTCTTTACAAATATTATCTCATTTGAACCTCACAACAACCCTGAGAGGGAGGTGCTATTATTATCTACATTTTACAGACTGGGAAACCAAGGCTGACAGAGGTTAAGTGCCTTGCCCAGGGTCACACAGCTAAGTAAGTGTCTGAGATCAATTTGACCTCAGGTCTTCCTGACTCCAAGTTCAGCACTGTGGGTCAAGCATTATAGAAACCTGATCTATTACCAGTAATGCCACCTGAGATTTGATATTGTTCATCTTTCAGCTTCTATAAGAAAGGATGATTAGATATACTTATATCTCATTTTTTCCCTAGAGTTCTTTAGGAGTAAAATTAAGGTGTACAAAAGGGGGGGGGGGATATGATGGAAAACTAGATTTGGAGGTGTAGGCCCTAGGTTTAAAGGTTAACTTTATTTCTTAAGGGGAGCTGTCTCCCTTCATAAAATATAATCTCCTTGAGGGACAGGGACTTTTATTTTTATGTTTGTTATGTCCAGTGCCTAGCACATAACAGGTGCTTAATAAATAAATGTTTCATTAATTACTTGATTAATCACTAAAGCTGTGACAATCTATGCTGTCAGAGATAGGCCCTCCCTGAGAGTTCAAATTCCTAGTCAAAGGACTTGACATCTGTCTTTTCAGTGTAGAAGATATATTCCTAAAGTCTTGGAAGGCTCTGGAGAGGAAATCCACATTGAACATATCAGATATAGTCCATTTTCCATATGGTGAGGATAAACAATAGAGAATACCCCCTAACAAGGCAAAAGGCCAAATAAAGATGTCAAAATATTCCTAACAACACTTTCACGGTAGTGAAAAGCTGGTGACAAACTGGGTGCCCATTGCCTGAGGAGTGGCTAAGCAAATTGAGGGATGGGAATATAATGGAACATTTTTGAGCCATGAGAAGTATGGAAAGATTAACATGAAATAATACATAGCAAAATAAACAAAACAAAGAAAACAATATATCCAATGACCACTATAAAGTAAGCAAAGACATCAGAATTCAGATTAGCTACAAAGGCAAATCTTGGCTCCAAAGGACTGCTAATGGTGCTTGCTTTCTCTCTCCGTAGAAATGTAGTGGACTGTAGGTGTGGAGTTTTGCATACCCTGTCAAATGTTGTTATTTGGTAGTTTCTTTTGTTTATTTTTTTCTTTGCTATGAGGGAAGGATCTATTAAGGGAAGATTGTTATTAGAAAAGACACAAGGAGTACAAAACAAAAAAAAAAAACAATTAGAATGAAGGAGGGAGAAAAAGAGAAAGAATGAATATGAATGGAGAAGATCCACTTTGGTTGTCAAACAAACCAGGGTGTCCAACATTGATTCTCCTCCCTCTCCCTTCCCCTATCAAGATCTCTCCTCTTCTAGATAGCAGAGAATTCTACTGGCCATTAATATGCTCCCCTCTAGAGAGGAACGGAATGTAGAATGATTTGTTTCCAGAAAGACTTTAACATTCTTAAAGGGACTAAAGATCTACATATCTGCTGAATTTATTATTCATTCTGGTTGTATGTAAATTTGGCATTTGTGAAAGATAATTCATTTTGGGGTTGGAGTGTAAGATCTCATGATCTTTCAGTTGCTAACAGGCATTCAGTTTCAATCTCACAGTTTATATCACTGATGGAATCCCTTGGCATAGATCTTTCTGTTATACTTGTCTTAATGGGCCAGCCAGGATATGTCAGTGATTGACTTGGCCATTTTCCTTTCAGTCAGCATCCCTCACTGCCTGTGCTGGTTTATGGCATCTGCATTGTTTACCCTCCCACCCAGAATCCTAAAAATACTTCTTTCCATTTCTTCTTGCTTATTGTTTTCATGTGAGCTCAGAAAAAGCAAATAGAGAAGAAATGTTTGGGACTATAAGATACAGTTTTCTGTTTTGCTACTGACTCACAGCAGAGCTGGACCAAAGGGTCACTCCAGGGCAGGAGATGACTTGGTTTGTGTTGTTCAGGGAAATGGAGGGAGGTAGGGAGGGGCAGAATGTCCCTTCGTACTTTGGAATGAAGGGGGCTAGTCTCTCAAACAGCTCTCAAATTCTTTGTGACTTTGAAATATTGGCAGGTAAGCTACCTTTTGTGCTTGTAGGCTTAGGAGACTGTGCTTAGGAAAGGTTATGCATGAAAAACAGAGTTGTAGCAGACTTCTTTGTAATGGCCTGCTTGAAGAGCAGATGTTGAAGCATTGCTACCACAAGGACACTGGTGAATAGCAGTATCCCAGACTTGCCCCCATTGATGTAGTGGAAAGTGTATTTGGAGTCAGGAGAGACCCGCATTCAATCCCATTTTGAATTCTTAGGAGGCAAGTGACTTAACCTCTATCTGCCTCAATTTCCTCAACTATAAAATAAGGATAATAATAGTACTTTTCTCCCAGGGTCATTGTGAGGATCAATTGAGATAATATTTGTAAAGTGTTTAACACAGTACCTGGCATACAGTAGGTATTTAATAAATGCTTTCTTCCTTCCTTTTTCCTTCCTTTCCTTCTCCCCTCCCTCCTTCTCTTCCTTCTTTTTTCTTTTCCCTTCCTTCATTCCTTCCCTCCTTTCTCCTTTCCTCTCTCCCTTCTTTCTTTCCTTCCTTCCTACCTTCCTGACTACCTGCCTGCCTGTAAGGTCCCTTCCAACTCTAAAAGTTATTATCCTAAGGTTAAAGGATTTCTTAGATCTCTTCCCACTCTTAAGACTATATAAGTCCAATTAAGACTATAGATAAAATAGTCACCCCTTTATAGATGAGTCAGCCCAGATTGGCATTTTCCAAATGTGAAATAATGATGATGATGATGGTAGTATTTATATAAGGCTTTAAGGTTTCCAAAGAGCTTTACAAATATTATTTCTTTTGATCTTCACAGGAATTCTGGTGGGAGTGGGGGGAAGAAGAGCTGCTATGATTAATCCCCATTTTACACATGAGGAAAGTGAGGCAGACAGGTTAAGTGACTTGCCCAGGGTGATACAGGTAGTAAGTATCTGAATTTGAATTCAGGTTTTCTAGAGTCCAGGCGTAATGTTCCATCCACAGTATCACCTTGCTGCCTCTATATGTAATTTAAAATGTAATAATAATAAAAAAAATACCTGGCACATTGTAGGCACTTTTTGAGTGCTTATTGTATTAGAGCTAAAGACCCTTTTATTCATAGAAATGGTATTCTATGTGTGTTCAAGTTGCTTTTTTACAAAAAGGTGATTTATAATAGATACAAATCACTTGCTTCCATGTACACAGTGCCCAAACGATAGTACTTTTCCTATATAAAGAGAAGAAAGTTAAGTAGCAAATAATAGCAGTGAAGAAGTTAATACATAACAATTGACTGACATAGATGAGGACAGCAGACATATCAAGAATCTGCCAATTCACTTGCATATTGTTTTGTTGCCTCTAAAAAGAGTTTTAGTTCTTCACTTGTCAGAATAGCTGAGCCTAATATTCCTGTTCCCTTAGGCCATCCTAGAGAAGGAGATTTTTTAATTCCTCTGTAGCTAACAAACAAAAAAAAGCTGCCCTGAGACCTGTAGATGATTTCTCAATCAGACTTATTTACCTGAGTGAACATGCTGTGTCTCTCCAGTTATCAGTTGCATAAAGGATGAGGTCATCCTTGCCTTAGACATAGTCCAACTCTTAGCTCTTTGTCTTCCTCCTCCTCCTCTGAGATTCTCCTCCTCTGGTTTCCCCCAAGGGCAGGGTTCCCAGAAAGGTGATCCACCTTCTTCATAAGGCATCACAGGAGTTGAAAACATTAAGGCTGAATACATAGTGCATCTCACACTGTCCACAAGGGACGGATGGATGAGTAGATGGATGAATGAATGGTAGCTCAAAATACCCCAAAGACAAGGTTGGCTGGGGGCTAATGTGAATGCATTCTTCCTGCTCTTTATTCAGTATTTGGAGACACAGTTTGTTTTCTCTAGCACCTTTCCTGGCAAAGTGCTTTAGAGCTATTTGCAAGAAGGGAAGTGAAAATTGAGGGTGTGGATGAAGACTATAGGAAAACTCTTCCCATCATTAGTACAAGCTGCCAAAATTTGACTCTAATTACTTTCCAAAGCCTGCTGTGACATCTTTCTGTGAAGAACCTGTCTGTCTTGTGATTTAGCCTTGCTATCACCTTGGCCTCCTTTCCTTCCTGATACAAGGCTCTCACACAACATTCCTCTTGCTTAAGGGAATGAAACATCACGTCATTTGTATTCTTTTTTTTTCCTTTTCTTTCCTTGGGGTAGGGAGCAGTGGGGGCAGAGCAGAGAGAGAAAGCCTGTTTTGGAAAAGCTCATGGAATCTCTCCTCCCTGAGCACAATGGACTCACTGCTTTCTTGTCTCAACAACTTCAGGAACACCTACTGCCCACCCAGCCTTCCATCTTCTCCTCAGTGAGTGTTCAGTTAGCCTGCTCTCTTGATGCCAGGATGTAAAACCTTGCCAGCTCAAAGGAGAACAGGAGTCAAGTGGGGAGTTTCAGTGCTTCCAGAAATAGAAGGGCTGGAGAGATTCAGAACCTCACTAAGACACGTTTTAAGCACAAGCTTCCCGAAGGGCCAAAATTAAAATGTGTCAGACAAAATGGAAAATCCAAGTTAATAGCCTAGGTACTAAAAATAAGCATGGAAGCCGATTTTCAATGTTTACTAAAATGTTTTCTTGCCCTCCATGATTTCCCTGAAAATTGACTTAATTTCTTTTAAGCCCTGGACTTCTGGACTAATGTTCATTTAGACAAATACATTACATTAGAGAATGAATTATAGAAAGGAAAATTCTTTAAAGCAAGACCCCAAATTGTAAATAAGAATATAGAGTACAGCTGATATCGAAAAATTACAGCGTAGGAATATAGCAAAGATACAATTAGTCAAGTTTAACCTACCATTTCATAGAACTTCTCTGAAGAGATCTTACCTAGTAATGAGAATTTATAATTGTATAATGTTTCCTTCTTGATTTAAGTGACAAGCTCTTATGATCCAAAGCATTCTTTGCTGTGTCTTCCAAAATTATAGAGCAGGGAAAATCCTTTTTCCACACCTCTTTTCAATTCTCTACTCATATCAATTTCAAGGAAGGACCCAGTAACCTGAAGGTACCTACCTCAAGGTCTCCTGGCCCTTCCCATGGCTTTAGCTCCCTCATCTGTAGGATGGGGGCTTTGGATCAGATGACCTCTAAAGCTCCTTAATGCTTCCACGATGAAATGGCAAAAGCAGATTTTAGTTTTGCTTTGGAAGTTATTTTTTTTTTAAGCAATTGGGGTTAAGTAACTTGCTCAAGGTTACAGGGCTAGTCATTATTTATGCGTGGGTGCTCATTTTCTGAGGCTGGATTTGATCTCGGGTCATCCCAACTCCGAGGCCAGCGTTCTTACTCACTGCACCGCCTAGCCGCCCCTTTTAGGGCAATTGGGGTTAAGTAACTTGCCCAAGGTCACACGGCTAGGTTTTTGTTTGTGTGGGTTAAGTTTCTGAGGCCGGATCAGAACTCAGGTCCTTCTGACTCCAGGCCCGGCGCTCTACTCACTGCGCCACCTAGCCGCCCCTTTGGAAGTTATTGAAGAGCAATTTCAGCATTGTGCTGGGGAAAGAGCACCAGTTCTGGAGTTGGAGATACTAGGTTCAAATCCATCCTGTGAATGAATACCTGCTATGTATAACTTAATACCTATACACTTTGGTCACTGAATTTCTCTGGGTCTCAGTTTTCTCATTTGTGAAATGAGGGGGTCAGATGAGACTGTTTCTAACTGGTTCTAAATTTATAATTTTGATTGTCGAGAGAACACCCAAGTAGCCAGCTTCATCCCACTATATCCCTAGAAGACCTATGCAGCCATATTTGCACTTTTGTCACCTTTTTTGTGTAAAGGCCTCATTTTATTTAAGTTCCAGCGTGATGGCATATTCCTTTGCTAGACTGAGCATATGATGTGTAGGTAAATTATTTCTCCTGGTCCAGAGGGTCCATACGAAAAGGAAGAATGAGATGGAGTTATTAAGTTTCCCTTCCCTGTTTCTGTGAAACATTTTATTTCCTAGTCCCATCGAGTTCACTGGTATTTATGAAGCCATAAGTTCCACAGAGGTAAATTAAGATGCTGGTACTGGGAGCTATCTCGTAGACTGATAAAAGTTTCAGGCAAGTCTGGAGGAGGGCAGTTAAGCTGAAACTTTCTACCTGTGAGGCCTTTCAGTATGATAAACTGAACCCAGTCTTTTGGTCCAGCTTGGTGTTGCTGCCAAACACTTGTAATCTGAAACTTAAACCTTGACCCCTGCTGCCTACTTTCTAAGACCTTATTGTAAACTTTGATTATTCACTCCGCTTCTTTTAGTCCCCAAATATACTCCATGTCTTCCTGCCTCTGTGCTTAACTCACACAATCTTCTTTCCTCAGTTTAACTGCAATGTTTTTCTCTACCCTGGCTCTATCTATTCAATCCCTACCCAACTTCAATACCTAACTCAAATACCACCTCTTCCATGAAATCTTGTGTGATTTCCTATTCTCTATCCCTTCCTGATGGAAATGAAGTCTAGAACCTATCAAATAAGGTACCCAGGACAAGCAACATACTTGAAGTAAGCAATGCTAAAGGGCAAGTGTCCTGAAATCAACTCTGTAATTCATGATGTGAATATACAAGAAAATTCAATTCAATTCAGTGGGAGGAAGAATTAATTACTATATGCACAGATGTGCACTTTTGGTAGTTTCCTATTTTAACATTCTTTGCAACTAGACCCAGTTTTTTCTAAGATTCTTTTGGAAATACATATACACATATGCATACACACATATATGTATGTATGTGTGTATAGGTATATGTGTGTATACACACACACATACACACACACACACACACACACACACACATATATATATATATATATAATTTTTGTATGCTTTAAATTTCAGGGTTCTGGAATAAAATTCAGGCAACTTTTAAAAGCACAATAAGGCCCCCCTGTTCTCTCTTATAGGAATGTTTAAAGAATATTTCTTTTCTTAGGGTCTTTGTTTAAAATCCTTGGTCTAATCTGAGTAAGATACCTTTATCAGCCTTTAACTAACAATTCTGAAACAATGTCCTGCACTATACTCTTTGGAAATCATTCTTATCAAAGACCTAACCAGTTTCTAAGGTAAGAGGCCTGTTCAGCATAGGGAGAACTTCCTATGATAAAACTAATAAGAGATCAAGTCTAAAAAGAATATCTGATTAATTCAATTAATGAAAATATCTCTGAAGTTAACTTTTGACCAAGTTGGAAGGGGAATTTTCAAAAAGATCATATGGTTTTAGGAAAATGACTCTTCAGGTACTTCAAAAATTGTCACTATTCTTTTTGATGAATGAAGCTATTACCTAAACTCTGGACTCCCATTTAGTCTTGTTTGAGGAATTTAGTCTTTGTATTAAACTCTATAAATTGTAACTAGACATAGGCTTGGCTCTGACAGATTTTCAAGGGGAGGCTAGAATTCTATCCCTTTTGATTTTTCTAAGCAGAGATACTTAAAATTATTTAATGAAATAGATTTGTACCTCAAATGTAGATTGTAGAATTTTTCTTCTATATAAACTACCATTCTGGATAATTCTTTGGTTAGACTCCCCCAAACACTTTTACTTCTCTGTGTTTTGGGTGGATGGCAAGTGGGGTGCTAGAGGCTATTGTTAGGGTAGGAAAAAACCAGTTGCTGGGTCTTTGAGGTCAGGCTTGTGTTTGTGTCCACACTGAGCTATGGTAGGATCCTCTTCTTCCTTTCCCTTTCACTCCTACACCCTTTCTTACCCTTCACTGTTCTCAGTGACTCCACCCAGTGCTTTTACACACTGGGTACCTCCAATAGCAAGTAAGGGACCTAGCTTCTGTAGAAGGCTAGAAAATCATTTGGCTACTTGGTCTGTCAATCAGTCAATAAATACTTATTAAGTGCCTATATACCAGGTACTATGCTAAGCACCAACAATACAAAGAAAGACAAAAGACATTCTATATCCTCAAGGAGCTAACAATCTAACTGGAGGAAATAATACATAAAATGAAACTAAGGAAGAAGAGTAAGAGAGTATGTACAGGGAATGGGAATGATGAAGTCCAGAGGAGTGTAACCAGGTGGAAAATAAAAAGATAACTGACCTAGGAGATGTTCTTAAATGAGAGTTCTGAGAGGAATTCTCTAATCTCCCCTTTCTCCGACCAGAGGATAGGAGGGGCTTCAAAGGCAGAGTTCTAAAGAGATTTAAGTTCCAAGGTTGATGTGATCTTATAAGAGGATGAGGTTCCAGAGGCAGCAAAAAAGTGAAGCCACTTGAGGTACAAAAATACACAACTTAAGGGGAATTATAATCAGAGGTTTCATTGGAAGCCTATCAGTAAAGTTGGCCTTATTTGATTTTAAGATCCCTGAGTTATTCAAACTAGGGGAGGCTAGGTGGCCCAGTGAATAGAGCACTGGCCTTGGAGTCAGGAGGATCGGAGTTCAAATTTGGCCTCAAGACACTTAACACAAAAACTAGCCATGTGACCTTGAGCAACTCACAACCCCAATTGTCCTCCAAAAAAGGCAAAAAAAAAAAAAAAGATTCCTGAGTATCTTATTACATTTCTAACCACTAAAGTTGGTTTTAATTTGATTTTATGATCCCTGAGAACCTTATTGCATTTTAAAACTCAAGTCTGAATTATTGGACTGGCCTAGTTTGGGCCTGACCTAGAAGACCCCCATATCACATTTTTTTTACATTGTGGGTATCTGTGTATTGTTCTAATTTTCTATGTCTTTAGCAAGATAATAAACTCCTTGAAGGCATGCACCAGGAGAATATAAATTCCTTAAGTATAGGGAAAATTTTTATTTCCTTTTTGTATGTCTAGCACCTTTTATAAGTGTCTAGCATATAGTAGACAATATTTACTTGTTGATTGAATCATGTATTATTCTACTCTATTTTACCACAAAGATCATCCCCAGTTCTTTCTAGTAGGTATATTTAAAATAATATTTTTCCCAATTATATGTAAAAATAATTTTTTTTATTTCGAGTTCCAAATACTATTCCTTCTTCTCTCTCTCCCACATCCCTAGGATGGTAAATAATTTGATATAGTGTGTACATGTGCAATCATGTAAAACATTTCCATATTGGTCATTTTGTGGAAGAAAACTCAAGAAAAGGGAAGGAACAAAGAAAGTGAAAAATAGAATGCTTCCGTCTGTATTCAGGCACCATCAGTTCTTTTTCTGGAGGTAGATAGCATTTTTCATCGTGATTCCTTTGACTTGGGTCCTTGTATTGCAGAAAATAATTAAGTCATTCACCTTTGTTCATTGTACAATGTTACTGTTACTTTTTACAATGTTCTCCTGGTTCTGCTCACTTCACTTTGTATCAGTTCAGGTTTATAAAAGATACTTGTTGCATAGATAATAACAGGTAACAGTGATTTAGTTTTATCAAATATTTTGCACCTATTATGAGAACTCTGTGAGATAAATATTATAGACATTATCACCCTTTACAAATGAGAAAACTGGTTGAGGGGTTGTTAATTGAGTGGCTAATATCATATACTGACAAGAGTCAGGTTCTGAACCTAGGACTTCTGACTCAAAATCCCCTTTTTTCCCTATGCCACAGTTAAAAGAGAAAAGGATTGTCCTTCTGTTTACCCTATTCAGAGACATTTCAAAGGCCTACATTTCTAATAGTTTAGTATTAGGCTTTCAGCAAACTCAGGGAGGAGGCTTAATTTGGGGATGAGGCAGAATTCCTGTTGCCCATGAAATCATAAGCAGCAGGAGTAGATATTCTGACTTGTGCATGAGACCAGCCCAGACTTGGGCACTGTGAAAGGCATGCAACAGTTTGATTCCTTATGTCTGGCCCCTAGGTCCTAGAAGATGTAAGGGATTGCCACCAACTTTAAGTGGCCTATATTGGGAGAATTCAAGCTTTGAAAAAGGAAAGCAAACAGATGATGACTTTGATCATCTCCCCATGGTCACAGGGAAACTAGATTATGTGTCTTTCCACCAAGAAAATCTATTCATGCATAGTTTTTGCCTAGGTCTACTCTAGAGATTACCACGTGAACTGCGGAGTTTTGATTGCTGCACGATCTGAAAATTATACCTTTCTCTAGGGGACCATTGACCAGAATGTATTCTCCCCAAAAGGCTCAGAAAGTCAACTTTTTTTCTTCTGTTTTGAAACATTGACTATTATTTGGAAGTGTGCTGGTGAAGGGGAAGATTAGTGAGCTCATTTGGATCTTTTGGCTTTAGATATGCTAAATGCAGACTGAAATATCTTTTCTCAGGCACTTATTTTTTGTTTTTATTAAATAATAAGAGTTCTGTGAGCTATGACAACAGCTCCAAAATGTAAATACTGTTTATGATATAGTTATTACCACCAGTGGGGTGACATTAAGCTACTATTAAGGAACAAGGAGAATTAGGAACTCACGATGCTATGTGTCTGTATGATATAAAGCTTACCTCTTCTTTTTGGAGGAGAGAGGGCAGGGCAATTGGGGTTAAGTGACTTGCCCAAGGTCACAGGACTAGTAAGTTTTAGTGTCTGAGGCCACATTTGAACTCAGGTCCCCCTGACTCCAGGGCTGGTGCTCTATTCACTGTGCCACCTAGCCACCCCTAAAACTTACCTCTTGAGTGTTGTGTGACTGCATTCAGCCTATTAGGGGGTAGAGTTTACTTTCAAAGCAGGGAAGGTCTTCAAATTCCCTTAGGCTTATTAAGGGGCAGTGAAGATTTTCAAATTACTATTACCATTACAATGGCATTCTAAGCAAACAATGGATCTAGACTCTAAAGAAGGAAAACAAGGAAATACCACGTTGTTTTAATGTAATATTAATAATAATCAGCATTTATTTCATGCTTTACATTTATTATCCCATTTGGTTTTCACAACATCCCTCTGGGGAGGTTCTATTGTCATTCCCAGTTTACAGATGAGGAAACAGGCTGATAAGAAGTGGAGTGATTTTTCTAGGGTCACCTAACTACTAAAGTATCTGAAGCTGGATTTGAACTCAGTTTCTTTTGAACTACAAGTCTAATCACTAGGCCAAACAAATTCATCCCAAATTTAATATTGAAGGAACATTGACAAGTTGACTGGGATTTACCAGAGCTACAGGCAAACACCCTGTTGTAACTTGTGAAGCATCAATTAGCATGAACATTTTGAAGAAGATCAAGGTAATTTAAAAGAGGCTGTTTTAGTGGTGCAGTAGTTAGAGCACTGAGCCTGGAGTCAGGAAGACCAGTATTCAAATATGGCCTCAGACACTTTCTAGGAGTGTGACCTTGAGCAAATCACTTAACCTCTGTCTGTTTCAGTTTCCTCAAATGCAATGGGGAATAATAATAGCATCTCCCTCACATGGTTATTGTAAGGATTAAATGAAATGATATTTCTAAAAGTGCTTAGCATAGAGTAGAATAATGCCTGACACATAGCAGTCACTACATAAATGCTTATTCCCTTCCCTCCTTTCCCCTAAAAGTTCTCCAATTACAACTTTTATATCAATGTTACAGATCCCAACCCCTCCACACTTTAGTTAAACAAGTTAATAGTTTACTGTACACTAAAAAAAATCATCACTTAGTAGCCAATTGCAAATTTATTGGGGCTAGTCTTCAAATGGTAGGCCTACCCTCACTACTGGTTCATAGGAGAAACCCTCCCTGCTCGGGATGATCACTAGCTTTGTGGATAGAGCCTTCAGAAAGTCAAGGTCACCTTCACAGCGTAATGAGGCATCAGAGGAAGAATTAAGTGGAAAGCTGATAAAGGCCTTCCTAAATTCCTGTCATAGCCATCCTGCTACATGGGGACATAGTCTATGAATCACCAATATCTTTTCAGTCAGCTTGGTTATGACTAAGAAGTGCTAACGTTTAACAGACTAATGAGAAAAGTGCTATGTTTGGATAATCTCACTCCAAAATGGGTTTGGTAGAATTATGCCTCTCCTTGGACTCTGGAGAGTTTCCAGACTGTCTAATTCATAGCAATAATTGATAGAATCTCTGATGCACCTCTATGTCCACCTCATGGTAGACAATGAGAGAAGGAACCAGTAAAACATCTTTAATTGTCATGGCAAGAAGAAAGAGTCTATGCTTTCTTTTGCCCCTTACCACTGAAATACAGATTAGAAGTTGGAGATCAGAGTTCTGCTCTTGCCTCTGCCTCTAACTCTGTGTGATTTTGAATAATTCACATGCCTTCCTTTATAATTATTTCCAAAGCAGTAAAATGATAATGTTGGACACAACAATGTCCGAGGTCCCTTTCAGTTCTAACATTCCGCAACTAGAGACCTATTTATTTTGGGGGTGGGGTAATGTTTTTGGAAAGAAAAGGAGGGAAATAATGCAAAAATAGCCTTGAAAGACTACTATTCCTATTTAATTATACATTAAGGCTTATTTTACTGTATAGTGTTCATCTTTATTCATATAGTACAGTAGAAAGGCCATTATAGGTAGATCCAAGATGCCTGAATTTGAATTCCAGCTCCCCCACTTACTTGTTGTGTGTTCATGGGCAAGTCATTTAACTCTCCTAAATCTTCAATTTCCTCTTCTGTAAAATGGAGATAACACTTAACTCAATGGGTTTCTGGGATGAAAGTGTTGAATAAATATGAACTATTTTGTATTTTGTTTTTCTTTCCTTCTCTGCCTCCATCTCTGTCCAAGAATTAATGGGGCCCTATCTAATTTTTCTCTTCCTTCCTTCCTTCCTTTTTTCCTTCCTTCCTTCTTTCCTTCCTTCCTTCCCTTTTTTGTCTTTGGGCTGGAGGAGGCAGGGCAATTGGGGTTAAATGACTTGCCCAAGGTCACACAACTAGTAAGTGTTGAGTGTCTGAGGTCAGATTTGAACTCAGGTCCTCCTGACTCCAGGGCCCATGCTCTACTCACTGTACCACCTAGCTGCCCTGACTTTACTTCCTTCACTGGGAGGTAGGAAACTATGGGTCTGGAATGGCACATAAATAGCTGACCTAAAACAAAGTAACTTCAGACAAATAACACCTCAGCTTTGTCATCGAAATGGTAAAGAAGAAAGGCTGCTGATCCAGTATTCATAGCCAATCATGAAGAGCTTGAAATTCCTCTGAAAAAAGCTTATTATCCCCCTCAGATGGTCCAGCACAGCTCTGCGTTCCCAGTCCTTCATGTCTACCCTAAAGTCTGGCATCAGGACCAAGAGGTCAAAGCAAAGAACTCATAATGGACCTTCCTCCCTACTCCCTATTGGAATGTACATAGGGAAGGGAAACCGTGTTGTATATGTTTTCTATGTCAGGATTTTCTGGAGGTATACTATGATAAAGACCCTTGTTTTAGGGCCAATGGGTCAGGGGCCTGTCTGATTCTAAGAGTGGAGTGCTGATACCTTTCCCAGAATCTTTCTATTGTGGCAGGTTTCAGGGAAGACTCTATCTGGAATCTTTACTCACTCCTTAATGTAGGGAGATTTTGAGACCTGACATGACCCTCTGTGAATGGGCATGAATATGGAACAAATAGAATCTGGGGAAAGGGTCCCAGAGCCCCATGAAACTATATTGTAATATGTACTTCCCAACCCCCACCTCTGACAGAGATTCACCTTAGCCCTGAAAGGAAGAAACCTGTAAATAAAAACTAAGGGAGGCATAAGGCTGAGAAACTACTTGACCTAAGAATGAAACATTAGCCACTCACAACTAGGACATTGCACTCATTAGCTATGAAGCTTCAAATATCAGTTTTCCCAAGTTAATCTATATCACATTGCGTGTTAGTAAACCATTAAATAGAAGGGTCTATATCATAGCCTTTACCTTTTTGTACAGCATCTAATAAGATGGTCATGCCTAATCAATTCCTAATAATTCGAAACAAAGAATCTTAGAGTCAGAGGGATATGGAAGAAGTCTTCCTAACTCACACTCATCACCCTGCCCTTTATAACATCCTGCTGTCCTCAACAGGTGAGCAAACTTCAAAGAAACTGATATTCTCATGAAATTAGATGCTCAATATTAAAATAGAACTTCAGAAATGTTGTTTCTTAACATTTGACACCTTAGTAACTTTTTTCATTGTATGTAACTTGCAAAAAAGAAAATGCATTTTTTTTAATCCACAGAATGTCACTTCTTAATACAAAGTTTTGTTTTTTTGTTGTTTTTTTTTTAAGTCCTATATTGGATAGAGAGAACCTTAAAAGATCCCTGATTCTGGACTGATTTTATAATTGCTTGACTCACCCTGGACATGTGAAGAACCTTGTTCCTATTTCCATTAACCATTTATTGAATATATGCTATTTAGGACACAGGCCATATAAGGAGGCAAAAGCCATTGACTATTCCATGAGGGGCTTACCGTCCAATTAGGGCAGAAGCATACTTAAAGGGATCTGTGACTTCCTCAATTTGAATGTCCCCTCCATTAGTAGAGATAGAAACCCATCAAAGTCTGCTCATTCTGAGAGACTCTGGTCCATATACTCCTTATAAGTTTGCTACAGGAGGTTCACTGGAAACCTTCTTGCTTTCTCTTGAAAATGTGAGGATACCAATGGAGTATTCTTGCATTTCCTCTGCTATCCCTTACCTTTGCTGTATGACCAGCCCATCTTCCCTTCCTACCACACTTTTCCCTGAAAAAATCCTTTACTCCAATTCTTCTTCAAATTTCCTCACTGGTTATTTGTTGGAAGATGTTGTGTCCATCATGGGGCTCTTCAATACTCACTGGTGAAATGTTGGTATTTCTAGGAGGAGCTGCCATTGCCAAATCATCTTGCAACTTCTTGAGGGTGGGAACTAGCTGTGTGCTTACATTTTTATCCTTGACACTTAGGACAGTATCTGGCACATAGCAAACACTTCATGAATGCTTTTGATTCATTCATTCATTCATAATTTGAGCAATAGAAACTTTTTATCTAATTAGTCTTTCCTATGAAATAAGGCCAAACTAAAATGAATAATGACGTTAGAGTATTGACCCACAAGAAAATATAGAACAAATCCCCAATTCACAAACAAAAAAAAGTAGCCATGAAAATCCAGGAGCAAGAATATAAAGTTAACCATTGGTTGTCATGGTAAATCATGCATACACTACCCAGCCAGTGTAGCAGAGTGGAAAGAGTGCTAGATTTGCTTTTTACCATTTTCGAGTCCATATCTCAATTCTGGCCCTTATTACTTGTTTGACCTGGGTTAAGCATCTTAACCTGAGTCCCAGTTTTCTCATCTGTAAAATAAAGGGATGAGATTAGAAAATCTTTAGAAGGTCCCTTGCAGGGTTTGATCCTATGATCCTTTGTTCTCCCACCCACTCTATCAGCAACAAATTTGATTAAGTAACAAAGATGAAATACGTGCCCTGAAAATACTATTTTTAAAATGCTTATTACTCTCATTCTATAGGACTTTATTTTTAGCCAGGCCAGAAGTTAAGCAGTGATCTGGAGCCAGCTAGCAAATCATTAGTAATTCACCCCTAGAAACTATGCAAATCACATGGAAGCTGGGCATATGTCTTCTTCTTGACCAAAAGCAAGCATGATTTTCCAAGGCCTATGCTGCCTTACTGAATTTACCCATAACTTTCATCTGGATCCCATCAACTCAGTATTTTCCACCGACGTTCAAATTATTGAGCCAAGATTCAAAATCCCAGCCTAGGAATGTATCATAAAACTTTTGTTGCCTATAGGAGCAATGATGATTTCACTTGTGCACTTCCAAGCTTGATGCTTTGCTACCTCATTTTGTTTTAAGACTTCGTTTTTAAAAGGATATTTCATTTCTAGGAAATTGTGTTAAATCAAATTACTTTTTTTCCTTCTGTTTAAAACAGAGTTGTGGGGGGGGGGGAGTGCAGATGACTTCAATTATTGCTTTAATTCAATTTTGTGTTGAATGTATGAATGAATAAAACATTTATTGAACACTTAATATGTACCAAAACAACAATTAGAAAAGCAAGACAATCCTTGCTTTTGAGAATTCTAATGGAGAAATAATACATATGAAAGGTCTCAGATGCAAGCCAGATAAAAAAGTTCCATGTTCCTTAGAGTGCCACAGAAAAACAGATGGTAATGTTTCTTCTTTAGCATCAATAAAATCATATTAAGTTTCTGATGTTGAACCATTTCACAGTGTCAAGGACTTTGGTGCTGAGAACTTTCTCTTCTGTGTCTTCAATAGATGTGGCTGTAGTGCCTGAAAGCGACAGTTACCGGGCTGTACAAGGGTTGCTTCCCAGGATGATGGCTATAGGCATTGGGCTGGAAACATTGCTGTTCTCAAGGCTCCTGGGTTCAGAGTTCTGGATTGTGACTATCAGAGTTTGAGGGGAGATGGTGTTCAAGGTGATGGTGGTGATGATTTGCTTTGCCCAACATATGCTGCCTCCTATCTCTCCCTTAGGAGCTTTGTTATTACAGCTAGGTTGGCTTGACTACAGTGATGGTAGAGATGGCCAGACCCTACTCCATAGAAGCCACTTCCCCAGATGATGGCTGATAGAGCTAAAATGGAAGCAGCATAAGTGGTGGAGGGAAGTGAGAGGTACTGCCACTCCCAGCACTCCTATGTTAACAGTTGTTGCTGGCATTGATTAGAAGGTAGACCTCTTCTCCATTAGGATTTGTCCGTTCAGTGGTGGCTATAGGGGCTAGGACGAAAGTAGGACTGGTGGTTTGGGGTCTCTTGGCTCTTGAAAACAGCACTGTGCTATCTCCATGAGGGTCTGGGGGAGGTGGTGATCAAGATGGTGGTGTTGGTTTGACTTATCTGACATATGCTGCTTCCTTTCTCTCTCTCAGAGTACCTTATTGTTGAATAAAGATGTTGCCCAAAATATTGATTTATAGAAGTAAACATAGCCTAACTGTGGCTCAGAATATTTTAGAGTGTGTTTATACCTTATGATTAGCCTTTAAGACTTCTATTTTATTAAAATGACTTCATGGTCTATTCTACTTTCTGTACTACTATATCTCACTAACTGTTCATAAAATCATATAAAATATTCTTTCTCTTCCAATTTTCTTTCCCTCTAGGACCTACATCATTTTTATTTTCCTCTTACATTGTTCCTAAGAATTATATGAACTTATTGGACATATTCTTACTCCCCTGGCTTTCTCCATAGTTGAATATAGAGGGTCTTTCTTTTGAGGATCTCAAGCACTTTATAAAAAATCCAATACTGTTTCTTTGTAATATTTCTTTATCTAATTACATCTTCCTCTTAGATTTTTGTTATATATAAAGTTTTTTTTAACATAATTATAGTCCATATATATGTAGTATATCTAGTTCTCCCTTCATCATTTGTTTTTTCCTATTTTTATTACTGTTTTATCATTTTAATAACACACAAGTATTCTATTATATTGTAAGATCTATTATATTGTAAGTTCAACCCTTCTCTTACTGTTGGATATATAGATTGTTTCCACTTTTCTACCATTACAAATACTGCAGATATGAATTTTTGTGTAGATTTTTTTCTTTTGAATAGTATATATCCCCAATATTAGGTTTTTCATTATGGTCTTGCACATTGCCAGATTCCTCTCCAGAAAGATTGTACAATTTACAACTCCACTAACAACGTAATAGTGTACCTGCTTCCTCTCAGCCTTGTGAACAGAGAATTTTGTAGCTTTTAATGATATTTTTGGCCAAGTTAATGAGGATAACTGGATAGTAATTCAAAATGGTTTTTAATTTATACTTAGTATAATTAGTAATGTTGAGGTGACTTAGATAAAAATTCATGCTTCTTCTTATGTAAACATTGGTCATATTCCTTGACCATTTGTACACTGGGGAAAGGATATGGAGATGTAACTGGACAATGATTCCTCTAGATAGTGTGAAAGTCAAAAACTTTACAGAAGTCTTAGGCTATATTAATAGAGAAGTGTAATGGTAATGGAAATCTGAAGATCTTCCCTGCCCTTTGGTCCCTTGTAGCAGCAACCACCCCAATATCCCCAGGGTGACTGCCAACACAGGTTCTTAGATCTGCTTTTCAAAAGGAAAGCAACTCAAAATGGGTTAACAAGCTTACTTTAATCAAACAAACATACATTACCTAGTTCAGGGGAAAAAGGTCAGCACCCCGAACTTCAGAGTTACAGAACTTACAGATCAAACAGACAGGCTTCCAAACTGTCCAACCATTATATCAATACCAAATCACAGTTACCAGAGAGGGAAGCATCAACATCTGGGTTTTCAAAGGGGGGGGGGGGCTCTCAACAAAGGCTTCCCAGAGTCTCATCTGGTCAAATCACACAACACTTCTCAAAGTGAGCCCCAAAGCAAAGCCTCTCCTCAGGGTTTATATAGCCTTCTCCTGGCTCAGAGAATGTAACAACCTTCTGGACCCACTGCCCAATCACAAAGTATCAAGGTGTGGGCTTTCCTGAAAAACAAGCCTCCCACCACAGGCTCCAGGTGCACTTAAGCTAGGGGCAGGGAAGATCTTTAAATTTGCATTTCCATTACACCCTTTGATAGGCTTAAGTGAATCTGAGAACCTTCCCTGATTTGAAAATATACCCTGCAGTATATATACTCTGTAGTCACATGGAGCCTGGGGCAGAAGGCTTGCTTTTCAGGAACACCCATACCTTGTTACTCTGTGATTGGACAGTGGGCCAAAAGGGTTGTGACATTCTCTGACCCAGGAGAAGGCTATATATACTCTGATGTAAGGTTTTGCTTTGGGGCTCACTTTGGGAAGAGTTGTGTGACTTGGCCAGATGAGACTGGGTAGCCGTTGAACCTCCCAGCTTTGAAAACCCAGATGTTGGTGCTTCTCTTTCTGGTAACTGACTAGGTATGGATGTAATGGTCAGACAGCTAGAAGCCCTGTCTGCTGATATGTTTCTCTGTCTGTATTTATTTGTCTGCTTGTAACTTCGGTTTGTACTCTCTGAAGCTCAGGGTGCTAATCTTTTTCCCCGAAAGAGGTAAATGATATATGTTTGATTGATTAAAGTAAGATTGTTAACCCATTTTGACTTGCTTTCCTTTAAAAAAGCAGATCTAAGAACCTGTGCTAGAAGCCATCCTGGGTATTCTAGGGTGCTTGCTGCTGCAAGAAGTAGTATGTAGAATAGGGGAAATCATATTCTTGTCATATTCTGCTCAGATCAGGCTACATCTGAAGTATTGTCAATTCCAAATAGCCTGTTTTAGGGTAAACCAGAAGGCATTGAGACAAAGACAACTAGGACAGTGAGGAAGGAAGGAAACAAGCATTCATTTAGATTATAAAGCTCAGTGCTTTATAAATATTATCTCATTTGATCCTGATAATAATTCTGGAAGATAACTCCTATTATCTCCTTTTTCCAGTCTAAGGAACTGAGGCAGAGAACCACATACTATGAGGATCAATTGGAGGAACTGGGATAAAAAGAGGAGGAAACTCTGGAGAAAAGAGGATTCCTCAGAGATATCACAAATATCTATAAATATTTGAAGGACCCATATATGCAAGAGAGATTACATTTGTTTTACTTGGTCCCAGAGAGTTGATGTAGGAACTGTAGGTGAAAGTTGTAGAAAGGCAAATTTAGGTTTGAAATAAAGGAGAATTCCCTAACAATTAGAGTTCTCCAGAAGTAAAATGAATTGTCTCAGTAAGCAGTGAGTCCCTCACTTACTGCAGAACTTCAAGATGGGGTGTTGCCTGCCTGCCAGGTCTGCTATAGAATTGTTTGTATATGGCCTATGAATTCCCTTCCAATTTTGAGAGTCTATAATAAGGATATACATTTGTATTAGTTCCTTATAGATTCTGGATACCAGGCATTTATCTGATATATTTTCTAAAAGCACTTTTAATATAAGATACTATTTAAAATATTATAATATGTACCTTAATGATGGAGAAAATGAAACACTGAGAGGTGAAATGACTTCTTTATATAGTCCAGAGGTTCCATGTATTTTTGTGCCCTGGACCCCAGTGGTATTAAAATCTACGGACTCCATCTCATAATAATGTTTTTAGACGAATAAAATGACAGGATTACAAAGGAAATAAATTATACTGAATTAAAGTTATCAAAGCATTTTAAAAAACCATGTTCATGGGGGCAGCTAGGTGGTGCAGTGAAGAGAGCACCTGTCCTGGAGTCAGGAGGACCTGAGTTCAAATCCAGCCTCAGACACTTAACACAGTAGCTGTGTGACCTTGGGCAAGTCACTTAACCTCAATTGCCCTGCCTCCCCGCCTCTGAAAATACCAAAATAAAAAATAAAAACATGTTCAGAGACACCAGGTTAAGAATGTTTGCATTTTGGTTGTGAAAAGTACAAGAGTTGATGTTAGAAACCCCTCCTTTGGACCAGTGGGCCATCCTTGCTTTTCTACTTTTTTCTTCTTCATTTTCCTATTTTTTCTTCCTTCCTGTGTCTGAGAATCATCCTTTTCTGCTTGCCAATGAAGGTCATAAACTTTGTGTGCCTCAACAGATAATTCCTTCAGTTAATGTGACCCCAAAAAATTGTGTGCTCCTTTGTCCGTGTACTTAGCCTCAACAATGCATCACAGTGGGATTTTAGTGGAGAAATCATTATATAGGAGAGAGGATAGGAAGTTGGGGAGGAGGAGGATAAGGCATCCCAGCTGCTAAACCTTTCAAAACATTTATAGCCAAGGTACTGCCTTCTTAATTTTTTAGAAGCTTATTTGAAATAAAGATGCCTTCTTCTTTAGGAAGGATTGAGGTATTGGATTCCTATGAGAATTAGCTGCTAATAATATGTTTCGGTTCTTCTCTTCCAACAAGAAACCCCAGAAGGGGTAAGAAGAAAAGCTGCTAAGCACTATTAACCTTTGTCAGAAGCCAATGACTCTAATCCTTTATATGAAATTGGAATCAGTAGACTTCCAAAATATTAATTGAGATTCTCGAGATTGAGAAAAAGATTTTGAATGTTCAAATCATTTATTAGCTTATCTTTCAAGGATTTGGGCACGTGAAGGTATTTTGCAAATTGTAAAGTGATATGTATGTCAGATATAGCTTATTATCATTATTATATTACTATTACTATTATATGACTGACACTAAGCTCTACCTTAATGTAGGGTTTCTTAATATTTGTGTATGTTATAGACCCCTTTGACAACCTGGTGAAACCTATGTCCCCTTTATCAGAATAATCATTTTAAATAAAATATTTAAGAATATAAAGAAGACTATTTATGTTGAAATAAAGATATAATTATTCCCAACCAAGTTCATAGACCCCTAGATATCCACTTGGGGGTTAGAGGGTCCATGGATTCCTAGTTAAGAACCCTTGCCTTAGTATAATTATCCTTGTGAGTTCCTTTAGCCAAAAAAACTTAATAATCCTATAGCCAACTTGGTTAGAGGGTTGTCTGAACTTAGCTATGACCTGACAGAAACATGATAATGAGGCATACATTTTCAAGCATAATCAGTGTGAGAATGTGTTTTACTTTACTATACATGTTTATTGTAAGGGTTTTTGTGGGGTGGGTGGGGGTAGTAAAGAGACAAGATGAAGGAAGGAAAGAAGAGAAGGAGAGATAAAAAGAGAGGGGTGGAGAGGAAGGACAGCAAGGAGGAAAGGGAGGGAGGGAGGGCAATGTCATTAGATAGAAAGTATATGACGAGTAGTAGATTTAAGAAGAGTGAAAAGTTAGAAGGGGACTAGGTTATGAAAGGTTTTAAATGCCAAACAGAAGATTTTGTATTTGATCCTGAAGGTGATAAGAAGCCACAGTAATTTATTGAGTGAGGAAAGGGGGAGAGGGGCCAGGAGAGGATGTCATAGTCAGGTCTGTGTTTTAGAAAATTAACTTTGGTGACAAGTTGTATGTTATAGAGATCTGTAATTTCATGTATAATTTTCTTTTTTCTGTTTTGTGTATATGGAAACGCCTATTTATTTTGGTGTTAAGTTCAGAATAAAAATAAATTAAAAAAAAAAATCTTAGTTGAGGGGTGGCTAGGTGACACAGTTAATAGAGCACCGGCCCTGGAGTCAGGAGGACCTGAGTTCAAACCCAGCCTTAGACACTTAACACAAAGAACTAGCCTGTGACCTTGCCCTACCCTCCTCCCTCCAAAAAAAAATCTTAGTTGAGCTGATCCTTAGATAATAGGCATGCACTCACTTTTAGTCCATGGGAGAAGCTTTTCCAACTTGTTATAGGACCTGCCCAAGTTTTGGCTCTTCAGGCAGAATGCTCAGGAAGCCAGAATCACTTCCATACCATGATGAGGCATCAAAAGACAAATTAAGTGGAAGCCTGATAGAGGCAAATGACTACCAGCCATTCTGTTGAGTTGGAACACTTAGTTTGTGTCATTCATACTTTTTAGTCAGCTTTATTATGATTAGTAAGTGCTAAAGGTGAACAGATTAACAAGAAGAAAATGCTATAGATAGTCTCATTGCAAATGGGTTAAGTTAAACTAAGTCTCAGATTTGGGAGGGGGAGTTGAAGAGAGTGAATGATTAGTGATAATTATACAAAGAAGGAAAAGCAGCAAAGAGCATTAATAGACAATTTTAAGATACCCAGAAGAGAGTAGCAAAAGTTAAAAAAGGGACGGACAAGCAGAGAAATTTTGTTATCACTATATCACATTCAAAATATGCTTTAAAACCTAGATAGAATAGAAGTTCATAGTTTATATACAATCCACCTTTTGAAATATTTGTGTGTTCATAATAAAAAAAGAAAAATGTAAAATAGGATGAGTGGAATTGCACTGCCTATAGGAATTTGAGGTGCAAGCTTGGGAGCTCATGATGGTAATTGAAAGAATCTCTAGTCTAAAGTTTTATTGGCTTGTGAGAAAAGAAACCAGCAAATTTCTTCTCATAGAACAGCAGAGTTTTATGCTTCCTTCACCACCACCCCAACTCTAACTCCACTGGATTGTTCTATAGTGGATAGGACATTGGACTGGAAATTGGGGGAGACTGGCATTCTAGATCTGCTTCTGCTACTAATTGTCTGTGTGATCTTGAACCAATCACTTACCCTTTACTTGGCCTCAGTTTCCTCAGCTATAAAATTAACAACTTGTAGTATGGGATTAATATTTTTAAGTAAAGTTACATGGGCCAACACATTTGACTTATTGGATGAGTAGTATCAAATCTAAACTCTTCTTTCTGGTTTGTATGACACTACATGATCTACGTTCACTCTGTTGATCTGATCATATTTCCCTCCACTTTTGGATACTCATATGCCTTCATACTAGGCGGACAAATTTTTTAATCTGTCATGCTCATTCTCACCTTCATGCCTTGCCTCATGCTATCATCACCCTTCCTGGAATGTGCTTCCTCTTACTCTCTATACTTAGCTAAAGTTTACTCACCCCTCCTAGCCCAGCTCAGGTCCCACTTCCTCTGTGAAGTCTTCTCTATCTCCTCTGGCTCAGGGTGATCCCATCTCAAATCCTCTTGTTCTTACACTTAGGAGCATGCTTAATTGCTTCCTCATTGCTTTGGGTGCATTAGTTTAATCTTCCCAGGAAGGGCAGCAAGATGTAAGGAAAAGGGGATTAGATCTGAGGTCAGAAGACATAGGTTTGAGTCATGGTTCATTGTATAGTAGCCATGTGACCCCAGGTAAGTTGGTTTTCCTTTCTTAGTGTCAGTTTCCTTATCATGAGGAAGTTTGGGATTCTAGGCAAGTCTCAATGGATAAATCCTAACCATGGAATCAGGAAGATCTAAATTCAAATCCCATTTCCTAAACTGACTGGCTGTGTGACCCAGGGAAAGATATTTGACTTCTTTCAGACCCTGTTTTCTCATCTGTAAAATGATGGGGTTGGGCTTGATGACCTCTAAATTTCCTTCCAAAGCTAAATTTCATAGTCCTATATGTTACTTAACCAACCATTTGTGGTTTTGGGCAACTCTCTAAAACTACATAAATTGTTATCCAAGAAAGAAATGGTATATAGAGAGTTTTCCATCCCCCAGAGTCTTCAAGCAAAGGTAGAATGATTGTGTGTAATTTACAATGCAAAAGAAGTTCTGTTTCAAGTGGGTTTGAATTAGCTTTCGAGGTCCCTTCTATCTCTAAAATTCAAATATCCTGTTTGTAGTCTGACATTTATTTTATAAAAAAATAAAAATCATACTTTTACATTTTAATATATCATATAGACCCCCATTATATTCCCAGTTCTCCTCCCAAACAGTTAGATAAAATATTAGAATGATTGCTGATATATGCTATGCATGTATAAAATTGATTGTTGACATACGATATATAGAATGATTGATGATGTATGCAATCTTATACTTTAGTAATTTTCCATTTGTTAACAGAATGGATGAGCAAATGTCTCATAAGTTAGTATAAACATTGTCCTGTATATTTACCTGAATTTCCGTCTTTTAAAGTTCCTAGTTTGTTTCTTTTTTCTAGCCATTACAACGTAATTGCCATTAGTATCTTAATACAGTTAGATCTTTCCTTATTTGGTCTGACATTTACTTCCTCTGACTCTTCATGCCTTCCAGCAAAAGTCAGTAAGAAATGCACTGGATATATGGGATGATATTTCCTATCTTGTGGACAAGAATGCCAAGACATGATGGCAAGTGTCAAAAACAGTATCAGTAGAGGAGACAATGACAGTCATTTGAAAAAGTGCAAGAATAATTCATCTCTTGGACACTTGTTATTCATATAGCATTATGGGACAATGTGGTATAGAACAGAAAGTAGTTTGTAAAGTTCTTTGGTGTTTCTCTCAGTATTGTCTACATCCAATTGGCTAAGAATGGAATGGGCCATATGGAGTTGTGCTGTGATATTTAGTTCAGATGTCTCAGAAGGCTTGAGCAGAGAAACAAACTATCCATCTCCTTCCTGAATAGTGTTATGTGTTCTGCATAGTCATAGACTCAGAAGAAGAGGAACAATTCAAAAGCTTCTACAGAATCCCTTTTTGGTGGTATAAAAGTACATTTTTTGCTTCATGTCATCTACATGGTTTCCCCCAGAGCAAAATGACTGTCTTTCCCTGGAATCACATGGAAGTGGCAAAGTCAGTAAAATCCTCTGGAGAGGAATTGGGCTCTGAGCTCATTATCTTGGACCTGTCATTTGTCTTCCCATTCTCACATTTCAATCTGACAGATCAGCTTCCTCCTATGTGTCATTGAGGAGTTATGAGGCACTTGGTAGGAATGAAGATGACTAGGTTTGTGCTGATCAGATAATTGCATCTGATTTACGTTTTCAGATTTCACCACTAATAGTTTTTCTTAATGCCCATGTTTCCTTGGATTTGGGTTCCATATAGCTTCTTTTTACCTCTCAAATACAACAATTCATTCAAAATTCATTTGTAATCTTGTTCCAAATGGCCTGTTTTCCATTGTTTTAGTACCTTGTTGAAAATATCATAAAAATAATGCCTATAAATTACCTAGGTTTAACACAGAGTATATTAATTTATCCTCTTAGTACTAAGCTGAGGTCCCACTAGCCAATGGAACTGGTTGGAGAACAAAAAATTCAAATGAATTAGTTGTTTTGACCCCACTTGGACAAGAGGTTTCATGCCATGTAAGAATCAAGCTAACTTAATTGACTTTTGCCTTTTTTTTTTTTTTTTGCGTCAGGGGGTTGTTTTACCAGCAGGATCATAGAGTTTAGAGTTGAAATGGGCTTATAATCATTTAGTCCTGCCATCTAATTTTACACAGAAGAAATTGAGGTCCACAATATACAAACAGTACCAACTTTTCTGCTTTTTCTTTACCCTTACAGAACCAAGTTTCTTCCATTTGGGGCTGTTTAACTAACAAAAGTGAGGTTTTGGAGTTAAATAAAAAAAATATAAACACTATCTGGCATGCATTATGCGAATATAGTCTTGTCCTAAAGGAGTTTAATAAGATGAGATAATACATATAAGGAAGTGGTAGCCAGGGAGGGATATTTTGGTTTAGAAAGTTGTAAGGATGATATATGGAGATATTGGGGGTCTATACTACCAGAATGGTGACTGGCAAGGAGATGACTCCAGAGTAAAACATAGCATGACTGAAGCCAGGCCTACGTGTAGTGGATAACTGAGACAACCACCAATTAGGGTGATGGGGACCCAGAGTGAGAGTTCCAGGGATAAAATGGTTGCATTCTTTGGTGTGGTTTATGGTCTTAGTAGCATGAAGTTGAAGGCGACATAGCTGGGAAGTAAAGGCTAAAAACCAGGCTAGAATAAGTTTCATATGTATGGATAAAATTACATTATTAGTAGATGATGCCTACTAGCCATAACTAGTAAATTATGACTTTTATTTTTCTCAAACAGATGTGATTTTTTTTTCAAATCATAGTAAGTTTCACAAAGCTAATATATGCCTGGTCAAACCATAAGCTATCTTACAAGATGTAACAATTACTAGAGTAACAATTGTCTGAAATTTGATACTTCAGAGAATGAAAAATGCCTGCTCTTATCTTTATTCTCTACATCTCACAAAGCACTTTTTAAAAGAACACAGCTTAGAGCTAGAAGCAACTGAATTCTCATTATGAATCTGACATGACTTGAAGAATACATAGTTGTGACCTTGGACTGATTATTTAACCTCATTGCCCTCAAGCCTTCCATCATCTGTCAAAAGAAGGCTCTCCCTGAGCCTCTGTGAAAATGAATTGGCTTTTTCAGTGTTCCTTGAAAATGACAATATTTTGAGTGAGCACTAAATTGCAACACTTGACCCAGCAAGTGACCAGCTTAAGTAATTAAAAGTAAGTTGTTTCCATTATCAAAAGCTGAATGACTTTTGAAAACATATTTCTACTTTTTTATCATTTCATTCACATCCTTCTAATATTCCTCTGAATCAACTCAATTTGATGTTTAACTTAGATATTCCCATAATGTTGTACCTAGACTTCAGTTTCACTCTTTTTCACTATAAAATTATGTGGGGAAAACCATAAAGTTGTTTCTTTTGTCATGATGGAGGCAGTGTGGTGTACTGGATCTGGAGTCAAGGGATCTAGGTTCAGAACCCAGTTCTGCCATTTCCATATCCATGAAATCTTGGACAAGTGTAATGGAAATGCAAATTTAAAGATCTTCCCTGCCCCTAGCTTAAGTGTACCTGAAGCCTGTGGTGGGAGGCTTGTTTTTCAGGAAAGCCCCACACCTTGATACTTTGTGATTGGGCAGTGGGTCAAGGTTGTTACAAGCTCTGAGCCAGAAGAAGGCTATATAAACCCTGATGAGAGGCTTTGCTTTGGGTCTCACTTTGAGAAGTGTTGTGTGATTTGACCAGATGAGACTCTGGGAAGCCGTTGTTGAGAGCCCCCCGGCTTTGAAAACCCAGATGTTGATGCTTCCCTCTCAGGTAACTGTGATTTGGTATTGATATAATGGTTGGACAGTTTGGAAGCCTGTCTGTTTGGTCTATAAGTTCTGTATACTCTGAAGTTTGGGGTCCTGACCTTTTCCCCCTGAACTAAGTAATATATGTTTGTTTGATTAAAGTAAGCTTGTTAACCCATTTTGAGTTGCTTTCCTTTACAACAGCAGATCTAAGAACCTGTGTTGGCAGCCACCCTGGGGATATCGGGGTGCTTGCTGCTACAACAAGTTCTTAACTTTTCTAGAACTTCAGTTTCTTTATCTGCAAAATGAGGGAGAAGATTTAACCTAGCAATATCACAACTACACATATACCCCCACAAAAAAAAAAAATCAAAGAAAGAAGAACTTATATTTACCAAAACATAACAGCACTTTTTTTTGTTATAGCAAAAGATTGGAAACCAAGGGGATATCCATTAACTGAGGAATGTCTGAGTAAATTATAACATATGAAAGTAATTGAATATTATTGCAATGTGAGAAATTTTAAAGGAACTGATTCAGAGAAACCTGGGTAGACTTATTAATTGATGCAGAGGGAAGGAACATAACCAGAGAACAATTTGTATAATAACTACAATGTTGTAAAGAAAAACCACTTTGAAAGACCTAAGAACTCTAATCAATGCAATGACCTATTCCAAAGGACCAAAAGGTGAGAATTTGAGAGACAGATTAAGATATACATTTTTGGACGTGGCTAATGTATAGATTTATCTTGCTTGGCCATGCTTATTTGTTGCAAAGAAGATGTTGTTTTTTTGTTTTGTTTTTATTTTCTTAATTGGGATGGAGGATTTAGGAGAGTAAGAAGAAGGGTTAGAGATGCCCACCAATAAATAAATAAATAAATAAATAAATAAATAAATAAATAAATAAATAAATAAATAAATGAATAAATAAATAAAAGAAGATCCTTATAGCATTTTTTAAAAAGTGTGTAACAATAGAGATTCAAAAGGAAATACAAACAGGATTACTTTGAAACTAAAATATTGAATTTATTATCCTTTTTTGAATGTAAGCTACATGATATGGTTTGGGGTACAATTCTCTTTTTCTATTCTCTATTAAAGAAATAATCATGTTTGCTACTTTACAAGTACAATGTATCAAAAAATTAATTTTAAATGAAGAAATAAGGCAGGGCTAGGTGATATCTAAAAGTTCCTTGTAACTCTTAACATTCTATGGTATCTATTAAACGAAGCTCCTTGAGAGCAGGGGCTGTATTTTACCTTTTTTTTTTTTTATGTCCAGCACTTACTACAATGCCTACCACATAATAGGTGCTTAATAAAAAATTGTTAGCTGACATTTCTGTGAAGTGTTATAGAATTTCTTTACTTTGATATTAGTTAATGCAAGCCTTAAGTTATTCAAAGCCTTTGTCATGCTGTGAGGTTTAAAGAAAAAAGGATATTGAATCTTATCCAACATACCACTTATTTTCCAACTGAAAGACAATCAATCACAAAAGATAGCTGATGTTTATACCTCACTTAAAAGTTTGCAAAGTCCATGTACTGTCTCATTTAAGTCTTATAACAGCCCTATGAAGCTGTCATTCCTGGTATTATTATCCTCATTTAACAGATGAAGAAACAGGCTCAGAGAGATTAAGTGACTACACAATGGTCATAGAACTAATGAATATCAAAATCAGAACTTGAACTTGGGTCTTTCTGACCCCAAGTCTAGGAATCCAAATTCACCTCATGAAAAAAACAATCTGTTCAATTGTATCTGTGTACCACTTACCTGCCATGTGAAGTTATTTTGGGAAACCTTCATGTAAGCCACAGGCCCAAGTGTGGAAAGATATGGGTAAAAAAATGTTTATTTATCAGTCAATTTATCAATTTCTATATCCACCTGTATCTCTATCTAATCCTTTATCTATCTATCTCCATATATCTACATGGATGTTCATATATGTATCTATATCTAGAGACATCTATATAGATATAATAGATTAATCTATTTATAGATACTGATATCTGTCTATATCTATGGATGTAGATAGCTATGTGAATATGGACATATCTCTAGACATAGGTGAATATGCAGAGATATTAATTCTGAAGCAATGTGACAACAGACTCTTTTCTAAATTTCCTTTTATCACACTGTCTCAAAAGGAGCTTTTTTCTTGTGGGGCAGGGAGTAAGGGAAGTAAATGACAGACAAAAGGTTTTTTGTTTGTTTCTTGATATTTGTTTGCTTTTGTGGTTAGTCTTAAAAAAAATCTGTCCTTGGCAAAACCATCTGATGTTAGAATTTAATATATGATGAAGTCTAAAAGGGTCTTTGTAATTACTATGTGTATGCATTTACATCTGCTGTTATCACTTTGTTGATGACAATTTTTATGAATGGTAGTTTATGAATGATAGCACGCAATGTAGTTTATTTCTTATTTCTCCTTGTCCATAACATTCAGTCTTCCTTGGAGATCAAACATCTTCAAGGAAATTTGTAACAGCACTTGGAGCCAGTTATCCAGGTATCCAGCAACTCCAACAGATAGAGGGAGAAAATATCTGTAGGTTGATGGATGCTTTAGTTTTGCCAAGAGAGGAGTGGCTCCTGGTAGACCACCCTCTCTATGGTCTCCTTTAGTTCAAGGACTCTCAGCACCTCCACCCTCCTTATGGATTAGAATGCCTCAGGTGAGGAACAGACCAGTTTCCTATAACAGAATGTCTAGGAACCCCTTGGTTACATGCCAGTGTGAAAACTAAGTCTCAAAGTTTTATGGTTTACATATGGAAATGATTTCTGGCTTCAGCAAGCTATGATGATTTCCTGTTCTGTTCTAGATGATCTGAAAAAGGCACAATGTAGAAGAACAAACCCTGTAAGAATTTAGATTCAAAACCTAGCTCAATTGCAAGTGTGACCTTGAGCAAGTCATTTCTCTTCTCTGAGCCTATTTCCTCAGCTATAAAATGAAGGGGTTGGAGTAAATGAACTTGGCAACCTGACTTCCAGCTCTAAATCCTGTAATTCTGTGATATTCATCCTACCACACCAACAGATATTAGCTTTTTCCTTTGATCTCCTTCAAGTTCAAGCATGACCTTTTTTTTTGTCTTTTACTTTTAAAAAAAAATTTGCATTTCAGCACCAAAAAAGGAGAGCATTTCCATATACAAAGTAGAATAGAAAATGATTGATAAGAAACAACAAACTTTTATGGCAAAGCTTTCTTTTCTAAAGTATATAATAACATTCAACATGCTACTTTTAAAGCTGTCCTATTTGTCTTTGCCTCCCTCTGAACTTCTGTTCTCTTCTGTGTGTTTTCTTTTAAATATTTCAATAACTCTTTGTTTTTCTTTCTTTTTTTTTTTTGCAACATTATTGCTGGCCCTCTCCCCTCTCCAAATGTTTCTTCCACTGAAGAAAAAAAAAGGAAAAAATCTTGTAATAAATAAGTAATCATACAAATCCACATTTGTGACATCCAAAAACCTACATTTCATTTTGTATCTTGAGACTACCATTTCTGTCAGGAGATGGGAACTTACTTCATCATCAATCCTGCAGTTTTGGTTAGTCATTGCATTTATCAGAGTTCTTGAGCCTTTCAAAATTGTTTTTTGTTACAATGCTGTTGTTTTTATATAAATTGCTTTCCTGGTTCTACTCAATTCATTCTGGATTGGCTCATACCAGTCTTCCTATTTTTTTCTCTAAAACTGTCTAGTTCATCATTCCTTAAAGCACAGTAACATTTTGATACATTTGTATATCACAATTTGTTCATTCACTCCACAGTTGATGAACACCACCTTTGTTCCCAAATGATTTCTATGACAGAGTTACTATATAAAAAGGTTCTTTTCATTTCTTTTTGGGGGTATAGACCTAGTATTGATATTGCTTGGTCAAAGTGTATAGAGATTAGTGATTTGGGGAATATAATAGCAGGTCTTCAAACAGAGGCTGGGTAACTATGTTGCAGAGGGAATTCTTTGGGTGCAAGTTATATTGGATTGCTTCTGAGGTTCCTTCCAACTGAGATTATGTGAGTTAACACCACTGCAGATAGTGAACCATAATGATACTGATATACTCATTATAAATGAAACTATAGAAGAAGAATAAACTTAAGCTAAGTAGATCATTAACTCTTAAGTACTAATAGAAACAGATAATGGGGTCAGTATCATTATGTGTACAGAAAGGCAAGAAGAAACATTATTCCTTATACTTGATTATTCTACTTTGCAGTCAAGAACTACCTTCTACATGAACCATTTCCAGACCCCCCCCCCCAGCTTTCAGTGCCTTCCCCCACAAAAAAACACTTTGGATTCATTTTGTATTTACTCTATACTTATTTATATAGATACATGTTGTCTCCCTGCTTAGTGAATAGAGAGCTGATCTTGAAGTCTAGGAGATCTGAGTTCAAATGTAATGGAAGCTAGTTAGATACCAGAGGTAAGTAGAGCAGAGGAGAGAGCATTCCAGGTAGGAGTGGCAGCCATAGAGAATGCCCAGAACTGAGAGATGGAGTGTCTTGTTTGCAGAACAGCCAGGAGGTCAGTGTCACTGTACAGAAGAGTGCATATTGAGGAGTAAAGTGCAAGAAGACTAGAAAGGTAGGAGGGGGCTAAGTTATGAAGGGCTTTGAATGCCAAACAGAGCATTTTATATTTGATCCTGGAAGCAATGAGAAGCCATTAGAGTTTGAATAAGGAAGAAACACGATTAGACCTAAGCTTTAGGAAAATCCCTTGAGTAGCTGAATGAAGGATGGATTGGAGTGGGGAAAAACTTGAGGCAGGTTGACCCACTAGCAGGCTATTGAAACAATCAGGCGGCAGGTGGTGAGGATCTGTATGGGAGTGATGGTGGGGTCAGAAGAGAGAAGGGGTGTATTTAAGAGATGTTTGAAAGGTGAAACTGACAGGCCTTGGCAAGAGCTTGGAAGTAAGATGGGGGAAAAGGAAGAAGTAGGAGAGAAGAATCCAAAATGACTCCTAGGTTGTAAGCCTGAGGAGCCAAGAAGAAGGTGTTACCCCCTACAGTAATAGGGAAGGTGGAGGAAAGAGGGCTTAAGAGAAAAAAGAATGAGTTCTGTTTGAGACATTATGACTTGAAGATGTCTACTGGAATCCAGTTGGAGACGCAAGATTGAAGGTCAGCAGAGAGATTGGGGCAGGAAAAATATCAGTCTAGAACACTTATCCAGACCTCTTCATCAACCCACATGCATATGCTGTATCATTGCCTTTAATTCTATCTGCATGAGTGTCTTATCTCTTTATTAAACACTAAGCTCCTTGAGATAAGTTTTTTTTTTAATAAATTTTAGTATACTTGATGTTAGGCATAGTGCTTAGCTTTGTGCATAGTAGGTCTTAGGAAATATTTTAAATTAAATTGACCTAAATTAATCCCATTAATCTCCCAAAAGAGAATCTTTATTTCATGAATAACCTTAAGGACACTGCTAGTGATTGAAGACAAGAGCTTCCGAAAAGAAGGGAGGAGATAGATGGTAAGTGAATGACTAAATAAAAATGGTGTCAAAAAACAGGATTTTAACTTCCAGAATGGGTTTATGATGTAAAAATGATAGGTTCTTGGACAACAAAGGAGTACATTCAATGTGGGTTAGGAATAATATATTTACCTGGAAACTTAAAGATCTAATCAAGAGAACTTTACATTGAAAATGGAGAAGTAGGGAGAAAATTGACTACATACAACCTCTAGTTCATCAGTGTAGATATGACACAGAAAGACAAAACGTGATCAGGAAGGATCAGTAATTCATGGGAGACATTATTCAGGAAGGTAAACAAGAATAAAAATAGCTACATAAAGATAGACAAGGTACTATGGGTGATGGAGTACCCCAGAGATCTTAATGTGTCAAAGTGAATTTGCCCAGGTATTACTGAGAACCTGATGATAGAATTCATGATGGAAATGTGGTCTTGGAAGGATGTACCTTATTTAGAAGTATCTAACTATAAGAGAGACAAAGGACTAACTTTTTCTATCAAGAAGTTCTCTTCATTCCTCTGAGGAAACCAATGTGCTAGAAAAGGAAAATGTAGTGAGAGCCTTTAGAAGAGAATCCAAGAAGGAACAAAAGCTACATTGTAGTGAAAATAATAAAAAACAAAACAAAACAAAAATAACACTCAGCCAGAATGTGGAAATTCAGAATTGAGTTTCAAAAGCAAACTAACAAAATGTCAGTGACAAGATAAAAATTATGATGGTAGAATGCAATATCTGTCATGTTGAAGAGATCGGACTTCTTCTTGACCCCAGGGAGATACAGGAAGACAAATTTAAGCTGAATGTAAGGGAGAATATCCTAGCTATCAGAACAATCCAAAAGTGGAATTAGGAAGAAATGGTCAGTATAGACTGAGATTCTTCTTCAAGTACAAGCTGGACTAGATGACTTCTGAGGTCCCTTTTAGGTGAGATTTCTGTGATCTCACTCTACTAAAAGCAGAACAACTGAAAAATATTTGCAGCTAAGTTTATACTCTGAAAGATAAAGGAAAAAAGAGGCAGAAGGTGGGGGTGGGAGGAGTGTTATTCTGGACTAGATTCACCGACCTGATCTTCATCCTGTTCAGCAGCAGAAATTATCGAAATGTTAGAGTTTATATACTAGGAAAGTAAAAGCCAATGTTTCTCTGATGTGCATTCTAAATTTTGATAGGACAGATTATGAAGAATTCAGGAAGAGATCATGAGATTCTTCCAATCTTATAATTTATAAGGAATGTAGATTCAGGAGAAATGGGATACACCCAAGATTGAAATAAAAGATTTCCATCAGAAAGAAAGGGGGAGGGAGTTATTTTTAAAAGTCCAAAGAGATAACTCTGAACCAATTCAAATTTTAAAGACACATGTAGAAAGGATGGTTTTAAGGGCAGATAACTATGGATGAATGCAAAAGTGTCACACTCCTGCAAGAATTTCAAGACCACCAAAACCTCAAATGAGGGAAGGCTTGTGCTGAATGCTCAAAGCAAAAAAAGGGGGCTTTTAAGTTATGTTAGGCACAAGAGAAGGTCAAGGAAGGATGATTACTGGGGCAGATAGAATGCTGGTAACAGAAAATAGAGAGAAAGCAAAACTACTTGACTTCTATTACTTTCTTTACCTTACCAAAGGGAATGATATTTCGGCTTTGGAAGTATAGGATAAAAATGTTTGCAAGGGAATTGAACTTAAATGAGAAGATGGTAAGAGAATACTGAGCAGCCTCCATTAGTTTAAGGCACCAGGCCCAGATGAACTACATTAGGATAATATTACTTACAGAATGTCTAAGAACCCAGCTGCTGCCAGTGATTTTTTGAAAATTAAAAAATAATCATGGGAAATAGTAGAGATGCATAAAGACTAGAGGCAGATAATTTTGTCCCAATTTTCAAAAAGGTGTGTTGTTCAAATTATTAACCTATGACTTTGACATGATTTGGAATATTTTGCTTGGATTATTAAAGGAAGGGATTGTGAGCACTTTTTAAAAAGGGAAGCAGTGATAACAATTAGAATTTTTCTAAGGCAGAGTGAGCTGCCTCAGGAACTCATGAGTTGAGTTGAGGACTTGAACACAAAGCTAGATGACCATTAGTTGAGTTGAGGACTTGAACACAAAGCTAGATGACCATTAGTTGGGGATTTTATAGAAAGAATTTCTGCTCAGGTACATATTGGAATAGATGTCCTCTGAAGCCCATTCCAACTTCGGGATTATTTAAAGAAAACATTTCTTTCAAATCATAGCTATTCCTGTCAAATGCTAATTTTAGCAATTTTATCTTCCCTGTACAGAGAGACTGTAACAAAGGACTAAGAATACATACAGAAAAATATGAGTAAGAAAGATGTTTTTAAAATATATGTATATATTCAAAAATTTAGGATCCGTTGTGGTTTCTTTAGATTCCTTTCCTTCTTATTTGTTAATTTCTTTCCAAGCACCCTTATCCACTGAATTCAATAGAAATACATAGCATTCAACATAAAAATAGAAAGTAAAAACAAGAAACGTATTGACTTGCTCCAAAACATATAATATCCTTCAAGATAACTAGGCTTAGTTACTTCAAACACACATAATTTCCATCTAATAACTAATGATTAGAGGTAAAATTGTTTCTTTTCATGGAAAAGAATCCATTACACTCATCTCTAGTGGCAAGTGATTATTATTATATTGTAATTGTATTTTATAATGGCTCCATAGTTCAACCCAAAGTGCTGAAGAATGGGGAAAAAGTAAATATAGCAAGCAATCTTATGAAAAGCATAACTAGCAAAAAGACTGGGAGAAGAGTTCTGGTTATGTGTAAGTGTGTGTGTGTGTGTGTGTGTGTGTGTGTATGTAGATATATGTGTATATATGGAGGTGGACAGACCTGTGACTTCATAGATTTGGGGATCTCCCAAGATAGAAACTCCTTCCATTGATGCAGCTCAGCAATTTGTAGTAACTTAAGAGTCTTAGGGAGTTGCCAATGATGCAAGAAGTTAGGTAATTTGCTTATGATTACATAATTGGTCAGTCAGTGAATATATATTAAGCTTCCACTTTGTACCAGGTACTGTGCTAAGTTCTGGGGATACAACAAAAAAAGGTAAAAGACAGTTCCCACTCTCAAAAAAACTCATAGGCTAGTGGGAGATACAATATGCAAACAACTATACAAACAAGTTTTATACAGAACAAGTTGGAAATAAAAAGAAGGAAGGTACTAATTAAAGGGGACCCAGAAAAGCTTCCTGTAGAAGGCAGAATTTTAGCTGGGCCATGAATGAAGTCAAGAAGCAGAAATCACAAGAGAGAGCATGAGGAACAGTCAGTGAAAATGCCCAATTGGGAGATGAAGTATTTTGTTCAAGGATCAGCAAGCCAATATATACAAGAGACAGGATCAGAACATAAAGGTCTTGCTGACTCCAAGGTCAGTCCTCTATTCAGCAGACACCACAACTTCTCCAAAGCATTGATTTTCAACTAATTTTGTGTTAGATATTTTGCATTAGCTTTCTATGAATGGATGGGTAAATGAATATAACATAGACATAGGAGTTAAGCACTTACTCTGTTCTAGGCCCTGTGCTTAGCCCTAGGAATATAAATAAAGCAAAAAGATAGACTTTGCTCAATAAATTTACATTGTAAGAAGGACAGATAAGATATAAACAGGAGACAGAGCATTAGTGGCTTGAGCATGGAGGTTTTGAGGCAGAAACTCATCAGTCAGAGGAAGGGGCTGAAGGGATGGAGGCTTCTATAAAGGGAGAAGGCTGCTGGGAATGAGGTGGAAAAGTTTAGAGTTAGGAATGGACCTGACTGAGGAATGAGTATGGGTGCCACCATGTGAAGCATATTAAGGAAATATGTCAAATAATATAGTGCTCATGGAAATTCTGTATGATTCCAAATTATGGAACACCACTCTATTAGGAGAGTTTAAATTCTCAGCAATCCTAAATGGTATTGGAAAGCTTGGGATGGTAATGGAACTTTAGATCATGTTAGGTCCTGACTTAGGATTTAAGTTGTTATGTTTAAGAGGACTATGACATCAGGGAAGTGGTGACATGACTTGCAGTTGACTTTAATTTGAGTGTGGGAGGGCTCACACCTCGATTTTCAAGTTCACCAGCCTCACTTTTTCCTCCAGAGCCATCTGGGTCCAGGGACCAGATATTCATGAGGACAGCTGTAGATGGCTCAGGATGCAAGGGAGACCCTGGCCTTTTCAGGCTCTTACTTTGAGGAAGGTAACACCCATTCAGTGAATAGGCCTCTTTAAGTAGTGGTTGCCACAGACCAGCTGTGTAATGCCGGGCAAATCACTCAGTTTGCCAATCTGTGAAATAAAACTAATCCCTACCTGTTAAGGGGCTATTGAGGTCATGTAATAAGGTCATGATACATCCTCTCTTTCCCTCCAAAAAACTCTAATGGTACCCATTGACCTATAGGATCAAATACAAAGTCCTTCGTTTGACAATTATAGCCCTTCAAGACATGGCCTCTTCCTACCTTTCCAGGCTTTTTACACTTCACTCCTCACCCTTTCACTGACCCTGAGGTTCATCATCATTGACCTTGTTCCTTGCACACAGGACCCTCCATCTCCTGACTTGGTGCCTTTTCATTGGCTTTCCCCCATACCTAGAATTTTTCTTCCTCTTCACCATGGCCTCCTGGCTTCCTTCAAGACTCATTTCAAATTCCTTCTTGTACAGGAGGTCTTTCCTGATCTCCCCCCATGGAGTCCTTTTTCCCTCTGAGATTACCTCCCATTTATACCATAGCAATTTCTTGGGCGTAGGTCTTGTTTTTTTGCCTTTCTTTATAACCTCAGCACTTAGCACAGTGAAGATATAACATGCAGAGCATGGTAAATGAAAGCCTTGCTTTCTATCTTAGAATAGATATTACCTTTTTCTTTTTAGATCTAGGTGTTTTAGAAATTGACGAACTAGTATATAGGCAGAGAAGAGTTACCAGGGTAATAAAAGGACTGGAAATCCTGCCAGTAGATAGGGTGTCAGACTTGAAGTTGAGACCAGGGTTTTAATTACTCCTCTAGCAACCGGTCAAATATTCAGGGTGGGTTAGATGAGGATAATGCAAAGATTAGAAACCTCAGAGACCATAAGAATGATAGGGTCTCGGGGAAGTTTGGAAAAGGGGTAGGTTTGAAAAGAAAGTAATGAATTGTATTTTGAATATGTTGAGTTTGACATGAAGCACAATCCCAATAAAGTTAATAGAAGCCATATATCATAGTGGAGAAGCATTTATTAAGCACCTATTGTGTGCCAGGCACTGTATTAAACATGGAGATACCAATAGATAAATACAAAAAAAAGGGGGGGAAGGAAGGAAAAGAAAAGTCTCTCTCCTCAAGGAATTGACAATCTAATGGAGGAAGACAAAACACAAAATGAAACTGAAAGAAGCAGAGGTGGGGAAGGTATCTGATGGAGGGTGGGGTATGGTGGAGAAGTCAGTCATAGAAGTTCCTCGTATGTTTTGACCTGAACTCCCTCCTTAAATGGAACTTTTGTAGTTCATGGATTTATCCTCCAATCAGGGAAGCGTGATGAGTTTGAGTACCAAGGCTAAGGCTGATGAGATCTTGAAGGATGATGAGGTTACCCCAATAATGAGCTTCCTGGGTCATGATAGAGAACCCAGTCAGAGAAGTTCCAAAGTAGTCAACCAGGTGAGAAATGTATGTCATTATTTCCTATAATGTATCTGCCATAAAACAAGGTAGATCTTTCTTCTGCTTGCCAAGATTATACCATGCTCCACATCCCCACAAAAGCTTCTCCGCTCATTTTCCTATTGCCAGGCTCAATATGAGGATAAGAAGACTTCTCTTCTGAAGATCTTACTTCTGTTGTAATCCCCTTTTCCAACTTTATTTACCAATACTCCTTTTCCCACCATGCCCCACATAGTCAATTTAAATGCATGACTAAATTTTACTCCTGTGAGAAAAATGCAAAGTAAAAGTAGTGAATATTTTTTTCAGTACTTCAAGAGATCAAATCTGTGACTTCATTAGTGTGGGTATACCACTTACTGACACAGATTTTAAACTCCATTGTCTAAGCAGGTAACTTCATGAGTTGCTTTGTCCAGGAAAAAACAATCAATACCTGGTCCTCTGGACTTGATCCTCTAAATTTAGCATAGGTGAACTATTCCTCAGAAATCTCTTTTCTGGTCATCGTTAAAGCTCATAGTCTATTGGCATAGCTATCATGAATCAAGGATCACCGCCATACTACAATGAGTCATCAAGGTAGAACTCAAGGATACATTTGAGTTAAATAGCAAATATGGTTTGTAGTTATTCAGTTGGTTTCACACAGGTTCATGGCATGAAATAATCCTTTTTAGTCATTCTCTCTTTCAGGTCTTCTAGATTCTGACCCTTATGGTCTATCTTGCTAGTAAACTCTATTTCTACCTTCCAAGTCAAATGAAAGCTATTTCCTTTAAAACTATCCCTCACCATTTTTGGTTTGGGGAGAAGACAGTTCCTGTTTGGAGTCCCAAGTTAACCTCTCTTTGACTTTTGGAAAAACAAAACAAAAAACAAACAAAAACTTCTGGACTAACATTTGCTCTGTCCTTTTTGTTGTCCTTTCTCTCCCACACATATTTTCAGATTCTTCTAAGAGTCTGCCCCCCAGTCCCTTTACTTGACTTCTTTAACTATTTCCAAAAAAGTTCTAGCTATCTAAAAGTTGGAAGGGAGCAGAAAAGGTTTCGTGTAGAAGGTAGTGCTTGAGCTGTACCTTAAATAAATATATTCTTTAAAGGGATTACAGGGATTCTATGAGTTAGGGATGAAGGGAGGATCTATTCCATTCAAAGGGATGGCTACTGCAAACTCTTATTTAGGGTCATTTGGAAATAAAGATCATAACTTTAGAGCTGGAAAGGATCTTAGAGATCACCTAATCTAAATTTCTTATTTTACATATAAGGAAATTGAGGCCAGAGAAGTTAGCTGAGTGGCCCAATATCACATAGGTAATAAGTGACAGAGTTAGGATTCAAGCTTGAGTCCTTTAACATATCCAGCATTCTTTCCATAGTACTACTCTCCATCAGCAGTAACATTGTATAGAGAAAGAGAATGTGTTTCCTATTATCCCACATCCCTTTGGAATGAGAGTAATTGCCCATGAAGATGGGAAGTCAAAAGCTTGGCTGGAGCCTAAGAACCAGTAGAAATAGTACTGATGAAATGGAATTATAGCCTAAATTCAGGAGTGACAAAAAAAAAATCAGTGTGTAAGGATCTTCTGGTTTTGAGCTTCCTAGTATCATTCAAATCCTCCTGGCCACATTGCAGAGCCACTCATCCTGTGGGTAACTCCAATGGACCCTTGGGGGCTCATTACCTGCCACTGGTCTTTGAAGAACTCCTAAACAAGGCTTCCCTATGGTGTTCAAAAGAAAGCTAGGCTAGTGTTCTTGTTGACTTCTAATAATGGTCCTTTGGTCAATCAACAGTGTTCACTTAATAGAGCATGCTGACCTAAATTACCCATGTGTAGTTTTTCTGAGAATGCAGCTATTTCCTCCAGTCACAGATTTAGAACATGGGTTTTAGAAATCATTAAGCCCAACCATTTCATTTTATAGATGAGGAGTTCAGAAAGAAATGACTTTCCTACTGTAACACAAATAATGAATTAGTAAAACTAAGATTTAAACCCTGACTCCAAAAAGTCTTAGAAGAATCAAAACTAAATATCACATGAAGAGCAATGGAAAGGTATATGATGAGTAGGAACAAGCCATAAAATATAACTGATGAGGAATTTCAGAGAACAGGAATAAAGAATGTCATCAAGAAAATAGATGATAGAAAGAGAAGATGAGCCAGTTACAAGGTGAAAGGGTGGGATGAAAAGTGGAAAGCTTGAATGCTCTACTGACAACCTTATGATGTGAAGAGAAAACAAAGTTCTCCACCACTTTGGGTAAACCCTCTATGGTGAGTTTATGAAAGAATAAGAAACACCACCTCCACCCTGCTCCAGGATGAGTATGCATGGATAGGTTGCAATTTGTGTCATTATACATTGTATATAAATACATAAGATCACCTCTCCATTTGAAAAGTATCCCTAGAAACCTAGTCAAGCTAGGAATTTTTTTGTGCTTAGAGTTAGTGGCAGGAAGTGTATCCGCATTTGATAGTACATTGTCATATGGAAGGGAGAGACACTAGGATACTGACCAAGGTTGCTGAGAGACAGAAGGGTGCTCACCAGGATAAGTGGGAGGAGGAACCATTATATAGTTACCTAGTTTTAACTATTGATTCTTGCTTCCTGGGTGCTAAGCTCTAATATTTCTCTATTACAAGGACTTCAAATCTTTTAGGCATCATCTAAATTGGTCAGCTTAGGGCCTAAGCACAAAGGTCATCCATCATAGGTTCCCCTAGCATAATACTCAATAAATATTTGTGGTTGAATGTGGCTCTAATTTTGCTATGGAAAAGGAATTGGGTCTCATTGTCATATATATATATATATATATATATATATATATATATGCACACAAATTAGGAAAGAGGGAAGTATGGAAGGGAATTTAAAGAACAGAAATTCAAACTGAAGAAACTTGTCATTTCCACCCCTCATTCCCATTACTAATCTTCTTTTCTCTAAATTATTTCTGATATTTAAGTAGTTTTTGTCATTTCAACAAGTATATTATCCATAAACCAGGAACCAGGATAGGGATTTTTAGGTGTTTGTGTTCCTCTCACAATTGGAATCCTTTGTGAAAATTCTATTGCAACAGGGCCTAACAAATTAAACACTTCAGGGAGTAGCAAAGAAACCCCAATCCAGAGGGTAATCATCTTCCCTTTAATTTACTGTTTTCAATTGAATTAGCTCACTGTACTCATTGTGAACAATGAGCCCTTCATTCAGTCTTTGTAATTGTTATCTAAATGTATTTTTCTAACAATTGTCCTTAAGATCATGAGATTTTTCCAAGGCACTCTACCATTTGATTTACTTAATGGGGGAAATGGCAGACTAAGGTGATTTATGCTTAGGATACCAAGTAAGAGAGTAAAGGACAGCCAGAAGAAAAGAGCATTTGATTATACCAGAGAACTCTCATGAATAAAATCAGTTATATCAGTTGAAGTAAATTCCCTCCTTATGATAGGAAAATTCTTACAGATAATGGGGTAATATACTTATGTGAACCAAATAATTCATGATAGCCAAACACTATAAAAATTCATGAGACGATCAACTGTAGAAAGAGATAGATGGGAAACACCTTGAAAAAGGTCAAACATTGTCCATCCTTAATCAACAACGCAGATAGGTTTTATAAAGTTTCTCTTAAAAAAACTCACCTAACTTTTAAAGACATCAAAAAAACTAAAAGCTCAAGGAATCATACTTATTATGGGTATGTAGGGCCATTACAGGCACATATAAACTATTATCTTCCTGAGTTCAAATCTGGCCCCAGATACCTACTAATTGTGTGAACCTGGGAAAGTCATTTAACCCTGTTTGCCTCAGTTTCCTCATCTGTAAAATGAGTTGGAGAAGGAAATGGCAAACCACTCCAGAACCTTTGCCAAGAAAACCCCAAATGGATTCACCAAGAGTTGGACATGAATAGCAAATAACTGAACTAGATTACTTTATAACTTTAGAGATGTGGTTTTAAAAAATATATTGATTTGTCATCCAGTAAGCACTTGAGATCCACAAGTCAATCAAGAATGACTGTTAAGATAGAGAATCAACTAAAATATATTCTGACCTCCTACCATGTATGTAAAACACTATGCTAGGCTCTTTGGAGGGCAAAAAGAATCCAGAGACACTTGATTTGCCCTCAAGAAATCAATAGCCTAGGTAGTGATTCAAGATATAGAAATATAAAAAAGCCAACAATGAAAGGCAGTGTGAAATTCTGTGAATTCTAATGTTTTTAATGATAATTTCATAGAGACAGGTGAGATATTTGGGCTAAATCTAATAAGATAATCTTGAATGTCAATAAATCTCAAAATTGGGCTCAAAAAAAATCATCTATTTCACAGATATACTATGAGGAGGGTACAACTAGAAAGCAGTTCTTCCAAAAAAGGCCTGGAGAGTAAGATAGTCCCAAAAGGCACCACCATCCTCAAAGTCTTACAGGCTGGAAATCTAGGTATCATTCTTGACTCTCAATCAGTTCTGCCAAGTTGTCTACTTTTGTAACTTCTCTTAAGTGCTTCCTTTTCTGTTCTCTGCTGGTGAGAAGAGTCAATAAACATTTATTAAGCACCTACTGTATGCCAGGCACTATGCTAAGCACTTAAGATACAAAGAAAAGGCATAAGATAGTCCTTGCCCTCAAGAAACTCACAATCTCTAATAAGGGATTACAACACATAAAAAGAGGCTACAATGTGGGAGATAGAGTTATCTAGTGCGTGGGGTATGGTGAAGTTCTACAGCCAAAGTGAGAAATGGGGTGAGTGCCCTGGATGCCCTCTTCACATGGTGGAGGATCCAAGAGACTCTCTCAGATGTTCATCGCCTCCAATCAGAGGGATAGAGGGGCACCAGGGGCAAGGCATGTTTCAAAGTTGTCAAGTACTTGTAGAGTGAAAGATAAAATCTATCTTGAACATATAGAATTAGTTCTCCCCTAAAGCAGTAGGCTGGCCTCAGACACTAACTGTGTGACCCTGTGTAAGTCACTTAACCCTGTTTGCCTCAGTTTCCTCATCTATTAAATTAGCTGGAGAAGGAAATGGCAAATCACCCCAGTGTCTTTGCTAAGAAAACCCCAAATAGGGTCACAAAGAGTCAGACATGAATGAAAAATGGGGTTCTCCAGTTCTAAATGACTAACAGGCATTTGGTGATGTAGGACTGGACCTCAGAAAAGAGACCAGATCTCAATAGATAGAACTCAGAGGCATTTAGATATAATTGAACCCATGAAATTACTGAGAGATAAAGTGTATTTGTGTGTGTGTGTGTGTTACACTCAAGGATGATGATCCAGCAAAGGAAACTGAGAAATAAGTAGTCAAATGGGAAGTAAAACCAGTAGAGAGAGGAGTTATAAAAACCAAGAAAGGAAAAGAGTATTCAGGAGAATTGACAAGAGTCATACACTACAGAGACGTTAAAAAAAATATAGTGACGACTGATTAAAGATCATTGGATTTAGAAATCAAAAGTTCTAACCATCATGCTGGCTACTAACTGGAAAAAAAAAGTTTCAATTAAGTGATGAGATTAAAAAAAAAACAAAAACAGATTATAAGAGGTTGAGATGTGAGGGACAGGAAAAGGAAGTAGAGATAAGGATTATAGTCAGTTTTTTGTCCCTAGAAGTTTTAACTAACAAAAGGGATAGAGATATATAGGACAACTTGAGGGGGTGATATGATTAAGTAATAATATATTTTTTTTAAGAACAGGGGAAAATGGCATATTTGTAGGCATCAGAAAAGGAGGCAGTAGATAGGATGAGATTGAAAATTAGAAAGAAAGATTTCATTATTACAACACTGGGGTGGGAGATGATTGGTTATGAGGGCAATTTGCTGGAACATGAATTCAAGGACATAAAGAGAGGGATTGGTCTTGAGAATTCCAGTCAAATTGACAATTCCAGTCAAGTCAACAAATATTTATTCAGCACCTATTATGTTCTGTGTGTGTGTGTATGTGTATGTGTGTGTGTCAGACATTATGCTAAGAACTGGTGATGCAAGAAAGCAAAAGCAAAAAAAACCAAACCAGTCCTTGCTCTCAAGCAGCTTACAGTCTTATAGAAGAAATAATCTACAAACAACTATGTGCAACCAAAACAGATGTAGATAAACTGAATATAATCTTAGCAGGAAAGTATGGCAAGGAGAATGGCCACCTCTTGGTCAGATGCTAGAGACTAGCAAAGGAAAAGAGAATTGGATCAAAGGAATGATGTCAAGGGGGTTTTCATTGTATAGCAAGGGAGAAGAAGGAGCTCATGGTAAATGGCCTTTTTTTCTCAGTAAAATGTAAAGCAAAATTCTGAGAGAATAAGAGAAAGGATATTGTGGAAAGCTTGAGAAAGAGGGGAAGCTTTGAGACAACTTCTGTTCAGAGTGATAGAGTAACTTAAAGAACAAAAGGATTGCCTTACTGAAGTAAGGGCCCAGTTGAGATTAATATAAATTTGTAGAAGATCCACTGGACACAGGTAGCTGACTTTTTAATGGTACTATTGAATGTGAATAGGAATGGAGGAGGCAGAAGTTAAGGGTCATCCAGCGTATAGTTTGACAAGGTAGAGAATAATGTAAGGCTGAACTGATTAACTATAGATTCAAGATTGGGAAAGTTGACTAAAAGAGTTATGAGAATCAAAGCAAATGAAATAATTTGTACATAATTTTATAGTCATAAACCTCTGAGTTTGCATGAATTATCTTTATTAGGATGATTCTCTTCTATGATATCAGATTGAACATTTTGACTGAAGGTTTCATTTAATTTCATCAGACAACCAGTCTCACTGACCTAACCATTTGTCTGAGCATCATGTAACCATAAAATCCTCTGTAAAATAAAGCTGTAGATTGAGTAAGATACTGATAGTCATAAATACTGCAGACTACATGAAGGAGGCTACTGTGCATACACAGAAAATGTGGTTGATGTAGTGATAATGTAGGACAGCCTGAAGAGTTAGTAAAAGAGTAAATAAAGAGGGAGCATTGCACTGAGTTAATTGATATTGTTAACAGCTAAACCACTTTAATTAAAAGTCATAACTATTTCCTCCTTTGTAAGAGGTCAAGCCACAAGTTGAAAAACCCTCTAGGTTGGGAAATTTCATTAATCAAATCTGGCAATTTTCCATTCTGGTGGATTGTTAAGGTTACATGTCATACGTGTGTGCCTGTGTTTCAATAAGGAAACAAACAAAAGCTAGAGCAAACCAGACTTAACAAAAAACTTGGCTTATTTTTTCAAAAATTTATTTGCTGTTCAAGAAGATTATGTGTATAGGAGGGAAAGAGAACATCATGTTTTCTAGTGAAGAGCCAGAAGTTTACAGAGTTAGTGTGCAGTCATGGGTAGAATGCTGGGCTTGGAATTCCCCTGTAGACCGAAAGGTTAGGTGGATTCAGATCAGTCTGTAGCAGATGCAAAGAGTAGAATGTCCACTGCCATTTGATGTTTTAGGTCGGTGACTGGGCCTCACAGTGCAGTAATGATTATAGAGTGCTGTACTTGAAGTCATGAACACCTGACTTGGAATATGGCTTCAGACTCCCACAAACTGGGTGACTTGGAGAAACCACTTACCCTGTCAGCTGCATTTGGTTTTTTTGCCTTTTTGTGGGGAGGGCAATTGGGGTTAAGTGACTTGCCCAAGGTCACACGGCTAGTTTTTGTGTTAAGTGTCTGAGGCTGGATTTGAACTCAGGTCCTCCTGACTTCAGGGCTGGTGCTCTATTCACTGCACCACCTGGCCGCACCTTCAGCTACATTTTCTTTGTCTGTAAAATAGGGGTCATAATAATACTTCAGTAGGGTTGTTGGAAAGATTAAGAGGAATCTATGTAAAATACTGCACAGATCTTAAAGCACTATCATAATTATTATAATAGTACTTCATCTTTAAAAGGAAGAGGTTGAACTGGATGGCCTTCCAGCTTTATGTCTATGGTTCACTTAACTCTGCCTCAGTTTCCCCATCTGCCAAATGAGCTGGAGAAGGAAATGGCAAGCCACTCCAGTTATCTTTGCCAAGAAATCCCCAAATTCGGTCACAAAGGGTTGGATGTGACTAAAACAACTGCACAACAAAAATCACAAACACGGGTTACATAATCTTGAGCAAGTCACAACCTACCAGTGAGTGCTCCAGGTAACAAATTGCAGAGGAGGTGCTGACCTCATAAATGGAGTTTCCTCACCTGGGATTCCCCTAAACTAATGAAATCACAGCTCCCTAACACTAAGATGCACACAAACACTAACACTAATCTAAAAGCAGGATGGACTGTTTCAGAAAGTAATGAGTTTTCCACCTTAATAAAGGCCTTCAAGTGAAGGTGGGCTGATTATTGTTGGCAATGTTATCAAACTGGATTTTTGTATGCATATTTGTTGGAGTAGATGGGCCACCATCCCTTCCAGCTCAAATTCTGTGATTCTGAGTCAGGAAGATCTGATCCACCTTGACACTTACTAGCCATTGTGGACCCTGATCCAATTACTTAACCTCCATGTGTCCCAGTCACCTTCCTTGGAATTATTTCTCAAATCTACTGCATTCCCACACACAAAGAGAACCCAAGGCTATGAAAATCATCTTGAAATCACATTCAAACTTGTTCCCTGAAGCCTATAAAGGTGTAGTTGAACTAAAGTTCTAACCATCATGCTGGCTCATTTTTCTTAGAACTAACTTATCATGCTGTGGTTTAGAGAATAGGCTTACTTAAACCTCAGGATAGGAACCTTGTAGAAAGTGCCATATAAAGATCAGCTATTCTAAGTATTCATAGGAGGCAGTCATTCAAGCAGAGACTGAATAAGCACTAACTGGGAAAGCAGACAGTGGATTCCTGCATGAAGTACAAGGTTAAACCAGAAGGCCTCTGAGCTTCCTTCCAACTCTGAGACTATAATTGTATGTTTGAATCAAATGAGCTAGCAAAGCACCTTGCAAACCTTAAAGCACTATATAACTGCTAGCTGCTATTATTATTGTTGTTGTTATGTTTTTATATATACAAGCCTTAACCGAGAATACACAGCCTTAGTTACCCTCTGGGCATAGGAAAGAGGCCAGGGTTGGCACATGCAGTCGCAATTTCAAGAGGAACCAGCAAGGCAGCTGGTACCATATTCCAGGCACAAGCTTGCGATGTCAGGTGGTCTTCACACAGGTCTCTCTAGCTAAGCACTTCTGTATTTAAACTGAACATATGGCCAATTGATGTGCAAAGACCCAGAGGAAGTCTGGATTTTCACCCCTTCTGCAGTTTTGGAGGACACTTTCTACATACTCAAGGCCAGAGAAGAGATTTGAGATTGATTCACTGTCTGACAGGATGGATGAACAGCACCTCATAAACCACATCATTAATCAGAAATGGGAAGGTTGCTGAGCCAAAGTTATTGCCTCATGGAGTAAAAGAAGATAAAATTAATGTGAGTGTGGGGATTTGGGCCAAAAGAGAAAGTATTTCGGGATGACTAAGCTTAAATAAAGGGAACGGGTAATGTGACTATTACAGACAAAGTGACTGACTACACAACACCCTTCTTCTTTGGAGAACCAAGTTCTTTGAAATTGTCAAAATTCTCCTTGAAACAATCCTGTTAGGTAGGAAAAGAATAGCTATTGGTGTTTTGTAGAAGGTATAAAGTGGATTAATTCCTCCTGTTCAAGGTCAAATAAGGAGCTAGTGATAGATATAAGGTAGAACACTTTTCTCTTTGTAAGTTAAACATTTCCGCCCCACTTGGAATGTATGAAGACAACCTCTGTTCCTTAGCACACAATCTTATTTGGAAGGTCATCAGCAAAATGTATGATGTTGCCACAAATTTAATTGGAAAACAACAAACTGTGATAGACAAGCCTCTCAAGAAACATAAGCATAACACCTATATGAGCATTTCATGAAGGGTCTGGAAGAGATTTTTTCCCCCCTTGACATCTTCTATTGGTGTTAATGATAAAGATGTTGTTATTCTAGTTGCAAGTCCAAGTTTGAAAGACTGTTAGCTATAAAATGTCAGGAAAAAAACAATTTTTTTGTTCCTAGTCTGAGAATTTGCCCCCTCAGAGTTAATTACTCCCTCTATATAATGTCATCATGACCAGAAAGGATGAAATAAGAGCCTAAATGCAAGTCTTCACTTACTCTAAGGCAAGAGTTTACACATCAAAAGACAGACAGTGGTTCAATAATAATTCAATATTGCTGGACTCAGAGAAAAACAGCCCATAACTCTGCTTCTAATTTGCTGTTGGTGTTGGACAAGGCAATATCACCTTTCTGAGCCTTAATCTGTAAAATGAAGGGATTGAATTAAGAGATTGTCAAGTATTCAATACTGAATTTCTATGAAACTACCCATTGCATATGCTGTGGAAGTCTTTACCTAAAATAGGCCTATTCTGTTAGTCATTGACTCCACCCAAGTCAGTTGTTTCCATTCTCTCCCCACCCCCCACAAAGAAATTACATTAGATGATTTAGTATTCTTTAACTGAACCTTTTTGCATAAAATCTAATGAGATTATGGTTTCTTATGTGATTTTTGCTGCTATTACATCTAGTCTCAGCCAGATCAGTAAGTAGAGGGAATGATATGAAAAGTAGAGGAGTAAAAGAAATCATGGAATTTTTGTGTCCCTTGGCAGAGAGTTAGGGTGGTGGTGGTGGGGTAATATAACTATTTTGCCAATAATTTTATGGGCTTTTACGAAAATCATTTTGCCTGCTCACACCAATCATAACCCCCATGAAAGGTCAAATTCAGCAACCTGATCATTCCATCATAACCTAAAGTTGCAAAATAAAGCAGCAAATTCAATGTAAAAATAAGAAGTTTTACTTGTCAACATGCCAAAATTTGAAATCAGGTCAGGCTACGAAACTACGAATTCACTTGAATACAAACCTATTTAAAATCAGATTCTTAACAAGCCTAGAATCAAGCCTCCTTGGCAAAATATATGTATTGAAAGTCAGCCAGAGTGAAAAGATTAATTTCATAATATAGGGCTGGAAACTAAATAGAAACAACTACCAACTTGAAGCCAAAACCCCACTTTATAAGGAGAATAGTGAAAAACAGATTTTCTGCCTCTAATGTAATTTAAGAAAATTTTTTTTCAATTTTGATCAAAAACATTTGCTGCTAACATCAGGAAAACTGATTGCCCAGAATTCCATCCTTTGAGCACTTAATTCAGAATGCCACTGACAAAGTACAGGAATACTATGCATGCTTAGACTTGCTTATGAGCAGAGATCAATATTTAAGGCAGATACGTTAAAGCAAAACATAAAATATCAGTGATTTCATGAGTTAGCTGACAAGTCCTAGAGAGTTTTCTAGAGGTTAAGTGACTTGCCCAGGTTCACACAGCTTGGACCAGATGGGCTTATCATCAGAAAATAGATTTAAAGGCACAAGGGGCCTAGGAGGTTATTTAGTCCAGCTTTGGCTCCTAGCCAAGCACATGCTGGTGACTGTTTAACCACTGGCAGGGGTGAGGGTAAGATGGGGGTAAAGGGACACTGGGAGGGGAATGTATGCAGGGCCCACTTCTAAGCTTAATATATATTATTAACATTTTCTCCATCTCTTTCTTAAGTTTAGACAATCCACAAAACAATAAATCAAGTCCTGATTTGTAACATTTGCCAATTTCTTTTTTTTTTATTTTTTGGAGGGCAATTGGGATTAAGTAACTTGCCCAAGGTCACACGGCTAGGTTTTTGTTTGTGTGTGCATTAAGTGTCTGAGGCCAGATCCGAACTCAGGTCCTTCTGACTTCAGGGCTGACGCTCTACTCACTGCGCCACCTAGCCAACCCTACATTTGCCAATTTCTAAGGTGTAAATGCTCACACTAAAAAATTTACAGTTGCCTCCCACTGGCCAGTTCAGTCTCTCTCCTGCACAGCCCCCTATCCACCTGGCCAAGCTACCTCTAACAGAAGAAAATAGGATGTTTTCAACTTCTCTCTGAATAAAAGACTATGGACAAGAAGCAAATGCCATGAAGAACTATGACACCCAAGAAAGAAATATGTACTTCTTACTTCCTTCAAAGATCTTAGAAAAAACATTGTTGATTATAGTTTACTTTTATACCACCATTTCCGAATCTGTTCTTCACCCCTGCCCTCCCCAGAGAGTCATTCCTTGTAACAAAGAATAAAATTAGATGGGAGAAAAAAAAAAAACAGTTCAGCAAAACTAAAGGTTAACAGAGACTGACGTCTATGCAATGTTCCACACCAGTAGTCACCTCCCACCCCTGTCACCTCCAAAGAAGGGAAGTATATTTTTTTCTTTGCTTTTTTTTTTTTTGGAGGGGGGAGGGCAGGCAGTTGGGGTTAAGTGACTTGCCCAAGGTCACATGGCTAGTAAGTGTGTCAAGTGTCTGAGTCCGGATTTTAATTCAGTTCCTCCTGACTCAGGGCCGGTGCTCTATTCGATGCACCACCTAGCCACCCCTGATTTTTACTCTTTTCTTCTGGCGAAGCAAACTTGATCATAATAATCACACAATATTCAATTTGAGGTGTTCTTTGTTTGTTTTGTTCTTGCCACCTATGTTGTAGTCCTTGATTTTCTAACCTTAAAAGCTATTTCTGTCATCTTTACTGTAGGCCTATGAATGTGGAAGGGACTTTTTTTTTTTTTTTTTTGCTTTTTGGAAGGGGGAAGACAGGGTAATTGGGGTCGAGTGACTTGCCCAAGGTCACACAGCTATTAAGTGTTAAGTGTCTGAGGCCTGGTTTGAACTCAGGTCCTCCTGACTCCAGCGCTGCTCTATTCACTGCACCACCTAGCTGCCCCATGGAAGGGACTTTGAGGGAAATAGGAAACAGTGGTAGGTCTGGTATCAGAGGTCCTGGGTTTAGATTCTAGCTCTGTTATTTACTCTCTGTGTGACTTTAGGCAAGTCATATCACTTACTTCTGCATCTCTGAATTGATCACACTAACTGCTAAATTCTGACTTTACTAGCTGGATGTTTTTGAAGAAACCTTCATGAACTTAGAAAACTTTTCAAACACCCTTGAGAATGAGATGCTAATTTAAACTTTCTATACTGGTTAAGTCAACCAGTAGGAGATCTGGAATAATGCGAACAACACTGGACTTGGGAGTCAGGAGACCTGGTTTCTAGAACTGCCATCAACTAGGGGTGTGACCTTGAAAAGAAACAACACTTAAACTTAGCCTCAGTTTCTTCAAGATATGTGATATGGGGTAATAATATTAATAATATCCCTGCTCTCTACCTCACAAGAGTTGTTCAGATAATGAGCAACAACATGCAAAAGCACTTGGTACCAGACTTGATGGTTTCCTAGCTAGGAAGAGGAGGTGGTCCGAGAGACAGTGACAATGGTGGAGGTAGTATCTCAGACAGGATTTGAATCCAGGTCACCTTGACTCCAGTTTGAGTTCTCTGTTCACTCTCTGGGATATGCATACCACCAGGGAATATGAGAAAAGGGACTGGGAATATTTAGTAAATAGCTCTACTATCTTATTGAAATTAATCTCATTTCATATATGTGGTCAACTATATTTTTCCCTTTCATATTGAAAGCCTTGGACAGGGTAAACTCTAAGAGATACTCCCTTTCATATTGAATTTGGCATATGGAAAGATTTACTGAAAGTTAGGAGTACAGGAACTGAAAAAGGTGGGGAAGCCCAGTACTGTGACATGTGATCTCTCTTATGTAAATGAATGCAGATGAGTCGTTTAAGCTCTCTTATCTATACCATTTACCTCCTTGGGTTATTGTAAAGAATGTGTTACAAACATTAAAGGGAATCTGTATGTCTCAGTGAATAACATCATAAAATATAGTCATAAAGACTTTGAATTCTGCCTCAAATACTTACAGTGTGACCCTAGGCTTTAAACCTCCCTGATTCTCAGTTTCTTCATAAAATAAGCAATGATATCATTTGTTTCATGAGACTGTTTAATCAACTTGGATGATGTACGTAAATTTATTCATAAACCTTTTAACTTTATATCAATATAAGGTATTAAAGTGCTATATGAAAGTGAGTTATGGTCTATGAAATACTTCAATAATAATAATAGCTAATATTTATGTATTTATATAGCTAGCATACACACACACACACACACACACACACACACACACACACACACACACACATATATGCCTATTACATGCCAGGCACTGGGTTAAATACTCTACAATTATTACCTCATTTGATATATATGGCCATCCTGAGATGTAGGTGCTGTTATTAACCCCTTTTCATAGAAGAGGAAATCAGGATCAACAGAAGTTAACTAATTTGCCCAGGGTTATACAGCTAGTGAGTATCTGAGTTTGGATTTGAACATAGGTCTTCTTGACTCCAGGTTTGGTATTCTGTCTACTTATGTAAATTAATTTTGACTTTCCAAAATTAGGACAGAAATATCAAGGTCTGCTTTGACCACTAATCTTTGAAGCATTTCTTTTTTAAATAATATTTTGCTTTTTCTCAATTACACGTAAAGACAATTTTTAACATTCATTGTAAAAAATTTGGTTGCCCTCCCTCTGTCTCCCCCCACCTCTCTCTTCTCCTCCTTCCTTAAGATGGTGAGTTCATATAGGTTATATATGTGTAATCATGTAAAACATATTTCCATATTTGTCATGCTGTCAAAGAAGGAACATACTAAAAGAGAAACAACCACAAAAAAAGTGAAGAATCATATGCTCCAATCTGCATTCAGACTCCATCAGTCTGGAAGCATTTCTGAGACTGGTTAGATAAGATCCTCAAGAACAACTGTGTCCTTTTTACTACTAATTGTCCTTAGAACGTACATTAACTCTATATGCAGGAAAAGGAAATGGTACAGCACTGAAAGGAAGAAATGCATTTGAGAGCCCTTCTCAGCCCAAGGATGTTTCTATTCGAGTGACATTTGCTCAGTGGAAAATGTTCTTTCTGACATTTATGACATAATGACTTAAAAAGTGGGGTCACTGTTTTCCTGTCATGTCTTGCAGCTCAGCCTAGTAGAGTGTTAGCTTGGAGCCAAGGAAAAACTGGTTTCCAATCACACCTTTGACTCTTGCATGATAGGCTGCACTGGACAAGTCCCTTAACTTGCCTTCTGACAACTGGTCATAATTGATAGAATAATTCCTTATTGACAGACCCTGACAAAATCACAGATCCTTCATTTATTTCCCTGCAGCCAAGATGATTTTCTAAAGTCATTCAAAGCTAGTCTTTATAAGTCTTTGAAGTGACTTTTCCTTTATGCCATTTATCTATCCACTATTGCCTCAGGATTCTTCAAGGAAGGCCAAATATATCTGACTCTTTCTTTTTTCATTTTCTAGGTACGAAGATGGATTAAGAGCCCAATGGTCAGTGTGGAAAAGAGTGCCAACCTGAAGTACACAGGACCCTCGGTGATGCACAGACATCAGGGGGAGCCCGAATTTGAGCCTTCACTGTGTCAGACATGCTTGGGTGAACACACTTTCCGAAGAGAGATTCTCTCTCAAGAGAAGGAGTCATGTTCCTGGGAAAGCCACCCAAGTAGTGAAGTAAGTTACCAACTAGTCCAGGACCTACCCTTTGAAAGGATCCCAGGCCATTACTTTGTCTATTCAAAGTCATTTTCACGATAATGGATTCTTTCACACATTTATACTTTTGTACTTCCTGGGGGGTGGGAGGGACAGGAGGAAGATGGAGGTGGAAAGAAGTTGGGCTGTATTTAACCTTTTGTTCTCTCTACCAGTTTATGTTTTCACACAGATTTAGGCCAAAATGCAAGCCTTCAAGCAAAATTTTCTCTATAATGCCACCCCCCCCTTTCACTCATTTCCTTAGCATAATCTTCTTTTGAAAACAATTTTTTGTCATTCTAGTACTATTAGTCTGGTGCATAAGCACCATTTAAAGTCCTAGAAGCTTAGAATTTGAAAGAGATGGGAGGAACTTTAAGGGTTATCTAGCCCCCATCTGACATATTTATGGCCTCTAGAGGAGAATGATTTACTTCATCACAACTGTGTGTGATTTCTAAGGGAGTTATTTTTCATGATAATGGATACAGGAAGTACAGATAATTATACTACAAACAGGTTCCAAGAGCTCTCAAATTTAGGTGATTTTTTTTTCTTCTTTCAGCTCAGTTTGACCCATACTTATTTCTAAAGTACATATGAGAAATATGACTCACCTAAATTATCTGGAAATTATTTTAGGTTCAAACTAATAATATTGCTAGAGTAAGTGGTACTTCAGTATCTTAATTTATTTTAAAAACAAGTGAAATATAAAAGGTATAGTGAAGTTGACTTACTTTCAAATATTCTTCAAATATATTCTTCCAAGTTGATGCCTCACAGGGAGACAAATTTTGATGCTTGTTAGTACTTGACAATATGTTTTCCAGAAAGAAAAAATAAAAATCAAAAGCCTAATTTTAATTTTAACTGGGAGAAGGGTAAGAAAAGATTTATTTAGGTTGTCTATAACCTGTTGATTTTTCGTTGATTTATATATTAGCAGTATCCTTAAATCATTAGCTTTTCCCAGAATCATTGAACTACTGAACTAGAAGGGTCATCAGAGGTCATCTAGTCAAACCCCCAGACAAATCATGAATTCCATTCTACAACATCGTTGACAAATTGTTTTTCAACCTTTACTTAAAAACTTATGGTTCTTTGGGACTCACCACCCCATAAGGTAATCCATTTTCATTTTTTTTTGGGGGTGGGTAGTTTCAATTGTTAGAAAATTATTCCTATACTGAGCCAAAATTTGACTCTTTAACTTACATTCATTGGTATTAGTTCAACCTGGGAGGAAATATAAAGGTACAGAGTGTGGGGGTATAAGCAGAAAGGTCTGATCTCTCTGCTACAGGTATTTGAAAATAGGGATCATGTTCCCCACTAAATCTTCTCTCCTTCTGGTTAAACCTTACCAATCTTTTAAATTAATTCTACTTTGGCATGGTCTTAGGCTTTTACACCACCCTGGGAACCCTCCTCCAGAAGTATTCAAGTTTGTCAATGCCCTTCCTACAGAAAGGAATCAATATTTCAAATGTAGTCTAACTAGGAGAGAGTACAGTGACACTCCTCTCCTTGCAGATACTATCAACTGATCAATGCCATCTGTGATCACATGGACTTTTTTGGCTGCCACTTCACATTGCTGATTCATAGTGAGAATACTGTCTACTAAACCCCCTACATTTACTGCTCAAAGCCTTTTTTTTTCCCAAAAATTTTAAACATTTTTATTTAAAGTTTTGAGTTCCAAATTTTATCCCTTCTCTGAAAGAGTAAGCAATCAAATATAGTTTATACAGTGCAAATATGTAAAATATTTGCATATTAGTTATTTTGTACAAGAAGATTCAAATAAAAGGAAAAATGAAAAATAATATACTTCATGTATAAAAACAATAGCAGTTCTTTTTCTGGAGGTGGATAGTATGCTTTATCATTAGTTCTTTGGGATTGTCTCAGATCATCGTATTGATGAGAGTAGATAAGTCATTCATAGTTCTTCATTGTACTATATTGCTCCTACTGTGTGCAATGTTCTCCTGGTTCTGTTCACTTAACTATGTATCAGTTCATGTAAATCTTTCCAGGTTTCTCTGAAATCATCTTGTTTGTCATTTCTTATGGCATAATAATATTCCATTACAATCATATACTGAGGTTTGTTTAGCCATTCCCCAATTGATTGGCATTTTTTGAACTTCCAATTCTTAGCCACCTGTAGCAGCAAGCACCCCAGCATCCCTAGGGTAGCTGCCAACACAGGTTCTTAGATCTGCTTTTGTAAAGGAAAGCAACTCAAAATGGGTTAACAAGCTTACTTTAATCAAACAAACATATATTACCTAGTTCAGGGGGAAAAGGTCAGCATCCTGAACTTCAGAGTTATAGAACTTACAGATCAAATAGACAGGCTTCCAAACTGTCCAACCATTATATCAATACCAAATCACAGTTACCAGAGAGGAAAGCATCAACATCTGGGTTTTCAAAGCCGGGAGGCTCTCAATGGCTTCCCAGAGTCTCATCTGGTCAAATCACACAACACTTCTCAAAGTGAGCCCCAAAGCTAAGCCTCCCATCAGGGTTTACATAGCCTTCTCCTGGCTCAGAGATTGCAACAACCTCCTTGACCCACTGCCCAATCACAAAGTATCAAGGTGTGGGCTTTCCTGAAAAACAAGCCTCCCACCACAGGCTTCAGGTGCACTTAAGCTAGGGGCAGGGAAGATCTTTAAATTTGCATTTCCATTACACCACCACAAAGAGAGATGTGATGAATATTTTTGTACAGATAGATCATTTTCACTTTTTTGGATGTCTCCAGGATATAGTCCTAGCTGTGGTATTGCCATAGCCCTTTGGGCACAGTTCCAAATTGCTCTCTGTAATGGTTAGATCAGTTCCCAACTCCACCAACAGTGCATTCGTGTCTCAGTTTTCTCATATCCCCTCCAACACCCAACATTTTCCTTTTTTGTTATATTAGCCAATGTAATAGGATGAGGTGGTACCTCAGAGTTGTTTTTATCTGCATTTCTCTAAGCAATGGTGATTTAGAGCATTCAAAATCCTTTTTTTTTCCTATCCTATCTCTCTTATCTTGTATTTGTTCCATTTTTAAAAAATCCAAGTGTAGGCCTTTATGTTTGTTTTCATTAAATTTCCTCTTTTTAGCTTCAGTCTGCTCTTCAACCTGTTCATTTATTTTTTGTATAAGTTGCCCCTCTTCATATCCTCCAAAAATCTAATAAGCAATATAATCTATATCTAAGTCATTGATAATCACATTTAACAGAACAAGGTAGAAAATGCCTACCCTTGAAACTCTCCCTTAGATTAGTCAATGATTCTACAAGTATTTATTAGGTAAAAATTATATGTCAAGCACTAGGCCCTTGGAATGCAAAGAAAAAAAGAAACAGTCTCTGCCCCAAAAAATTTTACATTCTAATAGGGGGCATAAAAAAGTAATTTAGAAAACACAGGCAAAGAGAATACAAAGAATAAGAATAGGCTTGTGCAGACAGAGTCACTAGAGCTGACCCTCAAAGAAAGCTAGGGATTCTGAGAGGCCGGGATGAAGAAAGAGTGTATTTAGGGTTTAGAGCAATAACCTTTTCAAAGGTATACAAAGGAGAGGTGAAAGATTGTGTGAAAGGAAGAGCAAGGAGGCCTGTTTGGCTAGAATATAGAAAGCATGAAGGATCATAGTGTTCAGTAAGTCTACCAAAGTTGACTAGAGCCAAATGATGCTGTAAGGTCATTTTTCAGTCATGTCTGGCTCTTTGTGACCCATTTGGGCCTTTCTTGACAGTGACACTGGAGTTGGAGTAGTTTGCCATTTCTTTCTCCATCTCATTTTACAGATGAGTAGACTGAGGAAAACAGGATTATTGACTTGCCTAGGATCTCATAGCTAGGAAGTATCCAAGGCCAAGATTTGAACTCAGGAAGATGAGTCTTACTGATTCTAGGCCCAGCACTTCAGCACCTTGCTGCCCCTAGTACAACACAGATAAATTAAGGTTTTCTAAGTTGATTTGCTGCCCATAGGGACCCAGCTCTAATTGAGTTTCTTACCTCTGCCTACCCAAACTTCCTCAAAGAGTATATGTTGCATTAGTCAGATGAGATGCCAGTATTTACAATATACACTTTTGTATGATACATGTTTTAGAAAATTACCAAATGGACCATGAATCTTTATTGATTGGGCATTGAGTAGATTGAATATTGTTTGAAAGAATAGATAGGAATTCAATTCCAAAGAATAGTGTGCCAGGGAGGGAAGGAACAGTGTGAGCAAAAAATGTATAAGAGTGAAGTTCACGGGCGGCTAGGTGGCACAGTGAGAAGAGGCCGGCCTCGGAGTTTGATGACCCGAACAGATCCGGCTCAGAAATGAGCACCACGCAAAATCAAATGACTAGCCGTGTAACCGAAGTACTAACCCCAATTGCTTTAAAAAAAAAGAGTGAAGTTCACATCCAAGGGGGACAGTATGCACTCTAGTTTAGCTGGAACCTAGAGTTCATGGAGCCGAATTAAATCAAGTAAAGTCAACAAACATTTATTAGGCATGTACTATGTACTGGCCATTGTGCCAAAGAAAGGCAAAAAATAGCCCTTTTCTCAATGGGCATGCAATCTAATGAGGGGAGACAACAGGCAAACAACTATGTACAAATAAATTGTAGTTGTATAATTTATATAATTTACAATAAATTTGTATAACTGGACATAATTTCAAAGAAAAGACACTAACATTAAGGGGCATGAGGAAAGTTTCTTGCAGAAGGTAAATTTTTAACTGATACTTGAAGGCATTCAAGGCATCCAGGAGACATAGAAGAGAGTAGTGTGAGTTACAATTCTAAGAGGAGTGTGGTACCATACTGCAGAGACCCTTAAATTTTAGGTACAAGAGTGGCAATATAGAGCCACCAAAGTTAATTTGTTTTTGTTTTTTTAAAGCAGAGAAAGGGCATGGCCCAAATCTTCTTCTGAAAAAAAAGATTATTCTAGCAATGGAATAAAAGATTTATCAGAGCAAGGAAAGAATGGAAACAGAAAAAGCTATCAGGCAGCTATTACACTGGTCTAGCAAGCAGTCATAAGGGACAGTACCTGGATGGTGGCACTAGGAACCAAGAGGAGACAATAAATGGAAGAGACTTTGCCAAAGTAGAATCAATAAAATCTGATCATTGATTGTGAATGAGGAAGATGGAAAAGTACAAGGCATTACCACGGTTACGCACACAGAAGATGAGGTGAATAGTGATGTCACAGACTGAATTAGGGAAATCAGAAAGAGGAACAAATATAAGAGGAAATATTATCAACTGGGTTTTGGATATGTTGTGTGGGAAAGTACAAGCAATGGTGGGTGATGTCCTACAGGCAGTTGGAGGAAGTCTATAAGGCATCAAAGAGGAATCAAGACTAAGAATATTTAAGCATCATCAGTATAGAGGTCAATCAGTCAATAAATAATAAACACCTCTTATGTATCAGACATTGTGCTAAGTCCTGGGGATGCGAGTATAAAAAAACAAAGATAAGTTCTGCTCTCAAATTTATAATCTGATGGGGGAAGGCAACACAAAAAAGGAAGCTGGGAAGGAAGGGGGTGAGGGCGGGATTGGAAGATTCCCTGCTCAGGATCATGATGGAGAACTGTGTAGCCATGGAGATCAGTGTAGCCAGGTTAGAAAGGAAGAGATGGCTGACCTGGGCACCCTCATTCAATCCAGATTCTAGGAGCAACTCTACTTCTCCCTCTAATCAGAGGAGTCCCATAGCAGCGGGTACTGATGAGATGTGAGTCCCAGGGCTGTGTGATCTTGTAGGATGATGAGATCCCTGGGGGCATGATTGAAAAGTCCAAAAGAAATGCAGCCAGGTGGGGCAGCTAGGTGGAGCTGTGAATAGAGCACGGGCCTTAGAGTCAGTAGGACCAGAGTTCAAATCCGGCCTCAGACGCTTAACACAAAACTAGCTGTGTGACTATGGGCAAGTCACTTAACCCCAATTGCACTTAAAAAAAGGCAAAAAAAGAAGAAACGCAGCTAGGTGAGAAATGAAGGTTTGGTATAGGTGGTAAGGGAAGTTCTAAGATTCCCAAGGGAGAGAATTTAGAGAGAAAAGGTAAAGTCAAACTAATGGGGAAAGCCTGCAGGCTGGAAGTTGAGCAGCCAGAGAAGAAGGAGCAGTTAGAAAAGTGGAGGGGATGTCAGCTAAGTGGCACAGTGAATAGAGAACCAGCCCTGTAGTCAGGAGGAACTGAGTTCAAATCTGTTTAACACTTACTAGCTGTGTGACCTTGGGCAAGTCACTTAACCCCAATTGCCCTGCCTTCCCCCCTCCAAAAAAAAAAAAAAAAACAGAAAACAAACAAACAAAGTTGGAAGAGAGCTGGGACAGTATTGAACCTCTGGGAGAAAAAAAAGAGATAGAGTATTGGGTTCAGCCACTCAACCTTTTCTGGTAGATCTGATGTTGATAGTTATGTATTGTTATTCAGCCTATTTTTTCTGTCTTGTCTTCAAGGGTAATATGTAAGACTTGGTGAAACGCCTTGCTCAAAAGCAAACCATACAATGTCCATCAACCAATCAATAAGTATCCCTTTAGCATCTACTATATCCCAGGCACCAAGGCTACAAGGACAAAAGAGAAACACATAGTTTGCATAAGCATATACAAAACTATAAAAAGTAATTTTGTAGAGGTATAATAGCTGGGAGAATCAGAAAAGGTGTCAGGTAGCATTTAAGCTGAGCTTTTGATGGAAGCTAAGGATTCCCAAGGGCAACAGTGAGGAAAGAGTGCATTCCCTAGATGGGGACAATCTGTGCAAAAGCATGGGGATCAGAGATGAAATTTTGTGGATGAGAATCAGTATTCTCCTAACTACTAGTCTTGGAATTTCATCTAAAATATGGAAATAATATTAATTTTTGGCATGCTTCATTCT